>JBAHVQ010000384.1:6423-18792 GCA_036872915.1 Nanipora kamurai | reverse complement strand
CGGATTCCCGAAGGTGCGAGTTCAAATCCCGCTCGAGTCAACTTTTTCAGTTGACTTCAGCAGTGTAGGTTAAATGTCAATTTATCGTTTCATATTACCCTGAGGATGATTCTGAAATCTAGATGTTGTTTTAACTAACTTAGGTTGACAAGGAATGAAAGTAAAATGTATACACCACCATTTTTTATTGCTGTGTGGATTGCATTGAACTGCTCGTATGAAGTGTTAAACCATGTGACTCGAAGGTTACTGAACTTAAAAGAGGGAGGGAAATCAAGACGTTATAACTGGATGTGTCCAAGCCGTTTTGTCAGAGACTTAAAGTTACCACCGGAACTAATCCCTTGCCGGTTAAGGTCACCTTTCTAAGCTATTCCTGGGGTTTAGTCAACACCATGCAAATGGTTTTCTGAAGTTTTTTGTTTTAATCTTCTTAATCTTTCTAGACGCCGTTTCCTTTTGTTTGTATATGGTTTTCAATAAATTAAGAAACGACAAGAAGCTTAGTAACTCTGTTGAAGGTTAATAGCTCGATGCAACTACCATGAACGAGTTTTCACAACTGAGTTAAACAGAGATAGTTGAAATACAAGCTCAATAGCCAGAAGTGCACTTCTTAGTGACCCAATTTATAATTACACTTTGCATAATTGGTAAACACCTCAGCCCAAGGATTCACGCATCTAATACTGGTTGGACTAAATTGGTATAGAAAGACAGCGTCTTTCACAGAGCATCTTTGATGATATTGATATAAATTAGAGATGATCATAGTTCTCTGGCGGTTAGCATGGCATATAACAAACACTTGAACGTTGAATCCTTAAAATCAACTAAGATTAGTGTTTATTGCATGCTCCCTCGTGAAATTCATCTGTGAGACCATATTCTAAAGCGTAACACCAAATATGTCACCAAACGAAGAACAATGAAAAATATTGCCAGTATAACACAGTTTAGGTAAAGTTTTGCTCCTTTTAAATCCAGCGCATCTTCCTTGACATCCATTGTGGAAAGTACATCTGAGCAGTTACGAAAAATGCACCGTCCCGACTGGCATTGAAGAGGTGCTCTGTTGTTTCCGTAAATAACTACGATGATGCCTTCCCAGCTGTACCTTGCATATGAGACATATGTCAGCCATTGCATGTAATTCGGTATTGTTTCAAAGTTTACGAAGAAACCGCTGAATAGGAGAACCGGGATTCCTGTTATTGGTGCGACAAACACGGCGGTCTGAAAAAACAAAAGTAAAATATTGCAATAGGACTGCAATAATAAAACAAAGTTAGCATATTTCTTTCGTCTTGTCAAGAATGGATGAATTTGTATAAAGACTACCATTAAAGTGTTTATGCAATGAAAATTAAGTTTTACTTCTTTGAAAGAACTCTAGAAATTATAACGCCAACATCTTTTACATTTTCCCATAAGTCACTTCGTCGTGTTATAAAGCTTTGTTTCATACGTAAATAACACATTGCATAAACGTCATGGTGCATAATGATTTAATAAAAAACCACGCATATCTTTGAAATTATTCCAATAAATGCCTGGAAACGTCGTCTGTTTAGTGTCACGAAGCAAGTATATCCAAATTCATATTTCATGTGACATGGCTCAAAAACTTCAACAACATAGCTAAGTTTACATCAACTCATTATGTACTTGGGACTAATACAAGATGTTATTTGTGTCAAATAAATCTTAATATCTCTAAAGGAAGTGAGGTAAAAAAGTGTAAAAGATGATGCGTTATAATTTCAATAGTTCTTTCAAATAACACAGACTTAATTTGCATTGCATAGACATTTTAAATGGATAGCTACGAAAGCCGTTTTTAAAAATTTTACCGGTACTCAATTTGTAAAAGTATTGTTAAATTATATTAATATATTACTATTATAAAAACATCGTGTATCTTTACAAAAACAAAACAAAAAAGCCAACAAAGAAACCCTCTCTAAACTCGACAAAAAGCAGTTGCACGACGGGGCGATTGACAAAGGTGATGGATTAGCGAAATTTTTAAAACGAAAAACTGAACTTTCAGGCATAAAACCTTTGTCAGAAACGTGAAACGTGGGACAAGACGAAAGTAGTCGAAAGTTTAATGCAAAGATTAGGGGAATAAACTAAAGGTAGCTTATCAAAATACATAAAAGTTGGCCAAAGAACGAGAAACTACAGTAGGTAAGACATTCTCCATTATTATTTATCGTTCAATAGCAAACAAATATGGAAATCAAGGCTACGATCAGCAGTGGAATACCTTCTGGAAATGGCAGTCGGTTGGAGGCAGAACAAAGGGAACCAAAATGCTAATTTTATTGCAACCTAATAACTAAAGCCTGGTTCTCATACGGTCTTAAGAATCGTGAGAATTGGGGACGTGCTCTGCCTTCGGCCGTCGGGGATCCTTCAGATGTATGAGGACAAGAACATATGGCATCCCGGACTGTCCCGACACGTATCGGAAGAATCGGACGAATTGGCAGCAATTCTATTTTTTTATGGTTGACCCCGACTGTCGCCGACTGTCGGCGATTCTTATGGTACATGAGGACATCATTTGTACCTATCGGGGATGTGTATTCCTTTCGTTTTTGCAAATGTAGTCGCATTTGCGAATTATAAATGTAGTTATTTAGAATTGAGAATTATAAATGTAGTATTACAAATGTAGTTGCATTTGCTGTAGTCCAGAATCTTTTGTCCTCTTTACTTTACCTTTGAATTGCTTCTTGTGTTTATTAATTTTCTTATCTTCATTCAAACCATTAACTGGAGATGTTCTTCGTGTAAAAACAACTCTCTATTGACAGCAGCCACATTGTCGTCCTTTTTATATTTGGCGGGTAATTTCAGGCGCATTTAGATTCTTCCGATTCTTACGACAAATGAGAACATCGCGGTTTGGATTGTCCTAAAAATCGCCGGCATAGGGGACATTGCACGTCGCAGACTTTTGCGATTCATTCGACATATGAGAATCAGGCTTAAACAACAATTTCACGTACGTACCGATATGCTAGGGGCGACCGCACCAATCAACAGACCAATAGATTGAGCTACCAAGCACGTCAAAATTGTAATAGTTAAGAACTGCCAGTACCGCATGCCATCATGTGGCTGATCAGTCATAAAATAAACGATTGGACAGTAGATAACTGGGAACACAATCTAAAAATAATAAAAAAAATAAAAGAAATCATAAGATCAAACGATTACCATAATTGCAGAAATTTAAACCCCATAAAAATTCTGCCTCGAAATCTGACTAACATGTGGGAGAGTGCGTGATTAGGTCTGATGTTGCGGGACAATCAGGCAACTCAAGGTCTTCATTTCATTCGATAATTCATGATACGTTACACGTAGAAAGACTCACCGGCAAATGTGACGCGCTGAAAGCGACCAGAATCCTTCACACAGCAGAACCCTATAGCCGGTTTCCCTTATTACGACAGCTGAATACAACTACCAGAATACTTTGTGGTATTTCCTTCTCATGTAAATGTTTAACTGCCAAACAGAACGGGAATAAAATTGCTCAGAATAACATCACAGCCAAGATTTCGAAAAGCATTCTGGTAGTTATATTCACCAAATAAACAACTGCATTTCACACAAGCGTCATAAAATAACATGGAGTCCCGGGAAGTCCAAGGTCAACCATGCCATCGAGGAAGAATGACTTTCCATGGGGAGTTATTACGTATATTACGTTTTTATGCACTTACTTGGAAAGGAAGATCAGCCATTGTCTTTGCCAAGTAATATGACTTTAAACTGTACCAGTTGTTTAAATGCTCACGGATAAAAACAAGCTTTTCTGAGGGAACTATAAAACAACATATTTGGTGGGTTCAGAATAGCATCATATACTCTTTAAATATGGCACTGCTAATGTTTAGAGGATGTATATGATATGAACGGCCATTGAGGCTATTGAATTTTTCGAATTCAGTGGTAGCTTGGCACGGGTAGATCTTAAATGCGCATGCTCTTCGAGCTCATAAACTCAAAAAAGTTTTCTGAGTTATGAGCCGCAGACAGGAATCGAGCCCGCAACCTTCTGATTGTCAGTGAAGATGCTTTAACCGTTGAGCTACATGCATGGACTACTAGATGACAGAGCGAAGGTTATCCATTTATTCTAGTTCGATTCCTGTCAGGAGTTCTAAAAACCTTTCTGAGTTTGTAAGCTTGGGAAGCATGCGCATTTAAGATCAAACTTTCGTTGTCTGACCAGGAAAACGTTCAAATATGTAACTGCAATTCGAGTTGGCCTTTAACAAAACGAGTAAAATACTGGTGACGGGGTAGCAGCGCAAGTCCTTTTGGGATCGTTTAGAGGGACAGATCTTATGCCACTGAACTCTATATAGACTTGAAGGTGGACTGCCACTGAAAAAGTGAAGCCAAAAATGGCCGACATGGGGTCTTTCTGGTCGTTTCCTTCAGTTCCTTCCTCGGTTACATTAATTAGAACCAGTTCCTAACACAAACAGTAACTCTAACCTTAACCCAAACCGGAACCAAGAGCTAACCTACTGGACACCCCATACTTATGGCGATTTCCAGGGGGCAAAATCTCAACCTAACCCATGGGATTTCCAGGAGAGTTTGCCGACAAATTTTCCTCCCGGTGATCGAAGACTAAAACCCACATGTTGTCCAGTAACCCCAGGAAACTCCCGTGTAAATTGTTCTGAGGATTAAACACTAACGACCAAATCGTTGTGGGGTCTTAGTGGAAACGACCAAAAGGGCTCCATGTCGCCCATTTTTGGCTTTACTTTCAGATTCTAGTCTATCACAAAGTTCAGTGTCTTATGCTTGATGGCGTAAACACAACGAAGCTGTCCCGCCAGACGAACCCAAGAACACCAGCGCTCCTACCTAATCACCAGTCTTTCACCCTTCTTGTTAATGGCGAATTACGTTCACACACGAAGACATGTTTATCCAAACAGTCAACCTCTTCCAGGTACTTACATGTTAACACCGTTGGCATAAGCGAAGTAAACATCAAAAATAGCAACGAGAAGAACAAGCATCCTGTATTATTGAAAACCTTGTTGCCATCATTGCCAATACCAAGGTACAGTAAACCAATAAGAAAACCAACGGCCGTGATAGAAACCACGCGAAGATGTGTGAAAAGTCGATCCCTCATAAGCGACTGTAGAGCGCGTTTGAACAAAACCATAAACTAGAATTTCAAACAGCGAATGTTGTTTTTTAAAATTGTTATAATTCGGCACGATAAAAAGTCTTCTCTCCGTGACATAGTAATGCATCAACAAACGGCAAGAGGTAGACGAATGAAGGGTTTAACAATGATAACCTTGTAATCAAGGTATCTTGCTCAAAGCAGAAGACATCAGGAAAACCAAACATCCCCTTCCTGGCGCAACTTCCATGTATTACTTTTAATCTGATCGCATAGGGGAGACATTTCATTTTGCTTCTTCCTCCGTATTTTAAAATTGCTCCATTCTGTTTTGCATAATTGAAATACAATTGAAACCTTTTGCATGAAGTATCCGGAATCACATACTGATTTCTTTTTTCCTCAATTCAATAAAATTCTTTAAATATTCTTAATCTTAATTTGATTAAATTTTCGAAGCCTTTTAAGTTTTCTCAATGTTGCCAGCAACGTAGCGACGATTTCTCATAGGCATACAACGTACAAAGATAGCTAATAGAACATCCATTTTATTTCATATATCACTCCAACATGGACCATCCTCGACTCTTATAAAAGTTCGATAGTAATTTGTTGAGTGGGTTTTTCTTGTTTTTCTCATTTTTTTTTTCTTTCCAATATTTTGTTTGAACGTTTTTGCACTGTAGTTTTTACTTAAAATTGAAAAATATGTTTCCGCAACTAAAACACATATAAAAAATCTGGTTGATCAACGTCAAACTGACAACTAAATGATTACACATGAGACTAAGACGGATGCCCACGAAGGCCCTCACTTTTTGATTGGAGTTAGTCTTCTACTTGCTATAGAGTTTCGTTTAGCACACTAGTCCCCTCGAGAATGGACGATGCCCTTCCACTTAGTGCTCGCACCCGGACTCTGCCATTCGAGCTACCGGAAAAAAATGCGTTCACATTAGTTGGACAAGCACCCTGGACAAGAAAAATGCTTGGGCACCTAGCCTAAAAAAGGCCTTAAGACCAAAGACCTATAGTACACTTGGACAGCGGATATCCCATCAAAATGTGTCCCCATTTTTTTCTGTTTTAAAGATGGCAGATTTATGTATAGGTCGTCGCGTTAATAACAAAGAACGCTGACCTATATTTGTTATTGAATTTTTAGCGGAATTTTGGGCCATTTCGTGTTATGTTTCGGGAGGTTTTCCCGTCAGATTTCAAAACCTGTGCCAACAGTTTACTTTGGGTATCGGTCAGATATCTTTACCATTAGGTAAAGGACCTATAAATCATCTGCTGACGCCATCTTTTAGGCGACAATTTTGTAACTCTTAGGTGATGAGACCCATCAGTCTCCAATCCGAGACCAATCAGTTGTTAGATTCAAGAATCCTGCAAAAAGCAAGATTTTATCGCACCTTCCTGCACGAAAGGGCTGTGGTTCCTTACGGGATTTTTGAAAGGAATAATACTCCTGTCAAAAATCCCGCGAGAACTACGCGCATTCGCGCAGGAAGGTGCAGTAAATTCTTGCTTATTACGGGATTCTTGATACGCGTATTTACGTCAAGACAGTTCAAATACAAATTAACGATGACGGGTCAGAAACAACACATTAATGGCACTAAATATTCAAAATTTACCACTCGGTAAAATTCCCAACATATTCCACTATATTTCGTTCTGTTTTCGACTCCTTCACCTGCGATTAACCAGTTGGGTCGCACGACACCTTGAATGCATGTAACTTTACGCTTTTCATCGTAATTCATCCATTTCACTTCCTTTCATTCCATTTCGTTTTATCTAAACACTCGTTCCATTTAAAGTACTGGCATAATTAACCCGTTAACTCTCAGTTTCCGATATGTCGGACACCAGGAACGAAAGAACTAACGACGGAACAAAGCAAATACAAAGAAAGAACAAAGAACTAAAGTAAGAAATTTTGAGGTTTAACCAGAAAACGGAAAAGTACCTACCTGAGCAATTTGACCAACATCACCAAATACACTACGGTTTTCAGCTTTCATCGCACACCGTGGGATCATTGACACCATCATTTGCTTGAAATACGCATTGGCATTTTGCGAGTTACCATTAGGTGTGCTGGCGGCACATGCAGTTTCGGCCACGTGCGCTTTCCATGCTTTTACTAACTTTGGAACTACATTACCATATTCTCCTGATGATACTTCGATAACTGCAACAGAAAATAGAAATTGATTATAAACGCAATTAACCACGGGCACCGTGCATGCGTACGGAGTAGGACTACTTCACTTAGTGTAAGACAAAAGCCTTTCACAATGACAAGAAGGGACTCGTCATCGAACTTTGATGTCGTCCATAACACGTTCGATGTCGTTCATAACACACATTAAAAAACTAACAAGTTTGCCAGCAAAAAAACCAAAAAAGTAAACAAACATAAACATTTTTTTGCTCAGGACTTCAATACGACTCAAACGAGTGATTCCACTGTTTGTCAGTTTCAGTTATTTCCTTTTGCCGGATAAATGCTTACAAACCAAAGCATTACGGTATTTTCGGAGGTTTTTTCGTCTGTATTATGCAGTCTGCCTTGACACATGCATCAGTGTGTTTTGTTTGAAGGGTGGCTTATTCGGTATATGAGTTTCAAATTTGGTTCCGTTGATTTTTATTTACAAATTCTTTCAAATTTTCCACATCCCGAGAAAAAACTAGGTTTAATTTCCGCGTGTTTCGATTTGTAGACTTTGAAAAACCTCTAATTACAAGAAGGCCCATGTGATTACTAGTTTATAATAAAGACAACAAAACAAATTCATTTTACGTGAAATTATATCAACATGTCAGATAAGGAACTGGACTTGTGTGAGACGTGAAGAACCGCTCAAGTGCACTCGAAAGCAAACCTGGAAAAACAAGTTAACTGAAATGGGCAAAAAACTTACCATGAACTTAATTCAAAGATGAAATTGAACAAACAAAAGCTTGACTAAACCACATGTCAAACAATACATGAAGTTTTCTCTTGAGGGTTTATATGAAAGACGTTATTTTTCGTTCGTGTTTGGTTTGTGTACAAACTTTTCCCGCCTTACACACTGTTCCAATCAAACGCTGGTTATACTGGCTCCAAAGTTAAGCAAAAATACCCATCCTTGATTATCAGTTTAAAATATACTAACTTCCCCTCTTTGACGAGTAAAATCGTCAGGCGTTAGCCAGAGTAAAACACTAAACTCTGCATCAGTCACTGGTGACTGAATCTAACACCAAAGAGTTAAACTTCGTGTATCGCTGGTTCTTGTACACAGGCGATTTTACAAATGATGATACGTTTTTCCCGAGTGGATTTCGCGACAACGTTTTATGCATTTTGCATTGAGCTGGCAAAAATATAAAATCTGGCAAAATTTGGGATCGATAAAGCCCTTTGAGAGAGGACTTTCGGACAGTTAAAATGTCGAAAAGTTACCTAATTAGTATGTGGCCTCAATGTCTGTGCACCATTTTGGTTCACAAGAATCGCTGCGAGAAACATTACGGCAAAAATGAGGAAGAGTTTCCAGCCAAAAGGATTATTTAGTTACTGTTACATCAAAATAATTTATACATCACTTGTGAAGCTCAATCAAACTTAATATCTGAAACTGGGTAAAAATAGAGTTTTTCACGTCATTTCAGAAACATGTTTAATTTGGTCACTCCGTCACTCAAGAACGAATCAGGTGATTAACCCAGAATATCGGAAAATGATTAACAAAACAGATCTGTCAAACAGGTAATATTACCATTTGCGTTCAAGCGTGCAGCGAATAACTAGTTGTTTCCGGTCTTTCGAACAACGGTTATCCAATCACAACTTTATGTTTGAAAAGTCAAAACAAATGGCAATAGCGCTTCCGTTGCAACGCTTGCCGTCTTGTTAAACCTGTGTTCAAACATGAAACACAAAATAAATAAGTTCGGAAGGTCAAACACGAGTGGTGTACCGTTACCGGGCGATCGGCGTTCATATGGCCACTCGCAAGCATCTGGGATCTCCGTTGAGAACGACTTGTTCACCGTCGTGGTTTTCATAAATCAATCCAAAATCGATCGTTTGCAATCTCGAGAGCTGTTTCTTCAATTCATGCTCCAGTACTTCGTAAGAAGATGGCTCGTCAATTATGGCATTTCGTACGGTAATCGTTGTACTTGAATTGAAGCTATATTTCACTCATTCTGAAAAAGAAATCCTTCACCCATTCACCACACCTTAAGAAAGAGTGAACGTGATCGAAGAAACCTGAGGAACACACCTTATTCTTGATTGTTTTCACGTGTCAAACGCGGATTGTTGTCATTGGATAACCTCTATTTCAAAACCCGGAAACAACTAGTTACTCGCTGCACGTTGCACGCTTGAATGCAAATACATATTTTGAAAGTTTAGATTTACCATTTTAGTGACGTCACGTGAAAACCATCCATAACCAATTTTTCCAGGAACTATTTTTATCACTTCCAATAACTTACCGTAGTCAGCAGGATTATGATAGTTCGGGCAAACAAAACCTTGTTTTGCCAGGTATGGTATTAGATCAGGAACTGTTCCTTGGTAGAAACAATCACCTTCAGCCATCACGAAAAGCTAGGGATAAATCGAGAAATGAGAATACCCGTTAACGTCTAAACAAATTTAGTGCAATGAAATGGCAGATTTTACTTATGTTCTATAAAGCCAAACTTTGTTTTACACTGAAGATATCGTGTTTTTCGTTCGACTTTTTCTTGACTGTACAGAGAACCGTTAGAAATTTGCGGATATAGCTTATGTGAACGGAGGAAGACATTTTATGATTGTCCAACATTGTGAAAGTCAACTGTAGGAAATTTGTCGAGTTATGATGGATTTGACCCGGCACTACTGACTTCTAATCAGTATGTTTTGCACCCAAACCACAAGATACGGTTAAGAGAGGTTTCAATGTTGTTCATACTAAGTTTTAGTGAAAATACGAACAATCTTCTTTCAGCTGCCATTTATGATAAATTTACGTCATCCAACATCGCGATCAAAAACACAACGTATTTTTACCTTCCCACCACAAAATTTGACTTAATGGAACGGCATTGACTGTCTCTTCTTTGTGGTTTGAGTACAAAATCTCCTTTGAAGCGGCGTTTCCCTTGGATAAAGAAATTCATAATGGTCAACTGACCACCTAACAAATTTTACCAATAGCCCATTACTGCAGGAATGCATTAAATGATATAAAATCTGCCACACTGCAGAAAAAGAAATTTATACATGATAAAAACAAAAAAGACCATTCACTGAAGTACAATTTTCGTTCGTTTTGAATGCTTCCTTGGAGGGTTTATCATCCATTTTTTATTAAGGCATGCTTCTCCGGAAAAATTTTGAATTTTTAGAGCTCGGAAACCTTATTTTAAGCGTTTCCCAAGACAAGCGTGGGGTGGAATTGTCCGGCCAAGAGGTTTTAGACGGCCATTTTCAACAATCTTAACCCTTTACCCGGCAGGTTTTCAGGAGGTCTCTGCTTGACGAGTAAAATCGTCTGGCGTCAGCCAGAGTAAAATTAGTACGTTGCCAAATGACAACAGTGTTGGGCAAACGATTAAGTCAAAAATATAAAGTTATCTTACAGTTGTCGATTTTAGAAAAAGCGAAATCTGACTTGTTTTCGGATGATGACACCGGTTAGTTATTGCGACCGATTCTAAAGAAAATATCCCTTCTATTAAATAACAACAAGTGTATCAATCAAACTACATATGTGTTTGTTTTTAATGGAAGCAAATATGTCAGGGGCCATGGAACCATGACCTCCCCCTAAATAAGCAAGTGTACTGGACCGCTTCTCTGGTTACGGTGCACGAGAAATTCACTCTATAGCGTAAGCTTATTTGTGAGGGAGTGCGTAGTGTCAATTCTACTTCGAAATCATCCCTCCTTGTATGGGAATTTTTCTTCATCAAGTTCTTTTCCACGTGTACGTAGTTAACTCTTCCACATAAATAACAACGGGTATTCACAGCTTCAAAAAGACTAAGATATGCAGAACTGGGACGAAGTTTAAACTTACTTTGTCAAATCTTTCAAACAGTTTAGCACTTGGTTGGTGAATGGTGCAGACAACGATTCGCCCACTTGAAGCCAACTTCTTCATCAAACTGATGCACTGGTACGCAGACACGCTGTCCAAACCACTACAGTGAAAATGACAAGTAAATAAGTTAGTAGTTCAAAACCAATATCAACGGTGGAGATCATTCAGGTTATTTCTTTCAGTAGGCTGGATCTTCCCATTCGTCAACTGGGACTTGAGGTGCCATTTGATCGTAGTAGCTTACGAAGTTTAGGGTGGCACTAGCCTGAAATATAGGCAGGTGGCGCAAGATGAAGTCAGTCAAATTCCTAAGCGGTTTGCTCACTAAGCTTCAAAGCAAATCCAAGATGGCGGCGGTTTTCCTTGATCAATCAGATGACTTCATTTACTTGATGGTACCTGACGCTAATTTATGGGCTAGCTAGTCTCCAAGGAGTTGAAATTGCACTTCTCGCCCAACGGCTTCGTGCAATTTCAAAACCCTTTGAAAATTTTCTCGTTTAACTTTGTTATTCTGCAGTACTACAACAAACCAGCTCCCTCTAAGGGCAAGCTAGATCAGTGCAACTGTATTTTTTCTTATACCTTATTATATCTTATTTTTCTACCTTGTTGGTTCATCAAGAAATATGATTGGAGGATTGTTCACAAGTTCCAGTGCAATGGCCAATCTCTTGCGCTGTCCACCAGATATATCATTGCATCGTATGTGGCTGACATCCAGAAGACCTAGCTGGTCTAAGATGCTATTAACCTATAAAACAGATTTCAAAAATTGCCGACAGTAGATTAGGAAATATCGGTCAGATAATTCCGAAGTACATGTAATGGAGCAACAACTGGCCTTCTCTCTACTTCTTCCAGAAAAATATACTGTAATGAAATATAACTTGTATAAAAACTTCATTTTTATTTAACGTTTTTAGATATATGTACAGGAATAAACATATAGATACATATGTATACATAGAAATCTCTCTCTCTCTCTTTGTATATTTGTATACAGTATATGTATATACAGGGTGTCCCAAAAAAATGTATACACATTAAAAATAATTGTAAACGTGGTGTTTAATTAGAATT
>JBAHVQ010000383.1:32144-33470 GCA_036872915.1 Nanipora kamurai | reverse complement strand
TCCCTGCCGGGCCAAGTAGAGTTTTCTCTACTTGTCCGGTATGGTTCGTCACTCGGAGTAGCTTTAACATCATTAGTATATGTAAGTTATACGTACCACTGCTGCCTCGATTCTTACGGAGACGAATTCATTGTTGAAACAAGACAAGAATGTAGGAAGTAAGTGAGCCGTCATGATACCAAGATTTGACAACTGGCAAACGAAATCAAACG
Source organism: Nanipora kamurai (assembly GCA_036872915.1). Taxonomy (NCBI): domain Eukaryota; kingdom Metazoa; phylum Cnidaria; class Anthozoa; order Scleralcyonacea; family Helioporidae; genus Nanipora; species Nanipora kamurai. Next base: position 33,258 of record JBAHVQ010000383.1, on the reverse strand, counting down.
TCAGAATTAGGGCTTTCAAAATAAGCTACGAGGTTTGTCGCCGGTTACTTTTTAATATAAGAACAAATCTGTTCTGTCCCTCTTTTCTCCACTTTAAGATTCCTAATAAAGCTATTTTCCCCAGCTTTGCCTATTTTCTACTCCGCTATATTTGAAATGATGTCCGTTGTCGTAAACTACAATTCAGCTGACCTGCACCAGGCTAAAATTAGCAACACTACAGTAAAGGGTTGTATTCCCTACACACGCAAACCGTGTACTAAACCGAAAAGCCAAAGAAGAATATCTTGGGAACTCATGAAAATTTTGTTGTAACATCGTGAATTTGTAAAATTTGAAGTATAAAAACTTGTTTGCGTTTTTTTTTCCTATCAAAATATATTAAGATGACTTTTCAAAAGATTTTCCTCCCCCCCCAACAGCGGCCTACTTTCCCAAGTCAGCCACTTAGTTAGAATGATTCGGAAAGCCCTTGAAAATACAGGACGTCTTACATTTTTCAAATTAATGAAAGCAAGTTCAAGGAATACTTATTATAACAGTTGAATGTGAGTACGCGTGCGCATTATGGAGCCTCTTTTATCAGATAAACCTTGGATTTCTGAACACAAAGAAAAGATGGAACCAGCAATTCAGTGTGACAACCTTACCATTATCTAAACGTTTAGAGGCCTAAATGGTCGATGAAGTTTGCATTTATGTGCTTGTTGTGCAAGTTATATACTAAACTAAATTAAAGTAATAAATGTAACGAAGTAAAAGTGTCGTGATTTCCGAAGCATCGCAAGTGTTTACCACTGACCTCTATATAACTGGACTGCGGATGAACTTCTGGAAAATGTCCTTAAAAGTCCGCCATTTTGGTAGGTCATAAGCAACCGATCACATGCAACCACATGCAAGGTGTGTTTCATTAAATTGAAAAGGCGTATGGGACCAAACCCCAGGGGAAATCGAGTTTAGTGAGTTGACAACGTTTTGAAAGCTGAAAACGTTTGTCCGTAAACCAACAATTTGACTAAGTTCGGGTATCTCTTACAAGTTTCCCATCGGAAGATCATTCTAAATGTTTTTATGTAGTATTACCCGTCGGAACTCATCGGATGACTCACCA
>JBAHVQ010000383.1:22144-29644 GCA_036872915.1 Nanipora kamurai | reverse complement strand
AGTATAATGATAAGGATAACGATGGTAATGATGACGATAATGAGAATGAGAACGACAAAGATAATTATAATGGTAGCCATAATGATGATTACAGTACTGAATGACCGCGAATTCCACCAAAACTCTGAGAACTAGATACAACACAAATGTAGCAATATCTATGTGGTATTCACCTTGCCATTTCCTGTTCGGCCCAGTGCCTGCGCGGCAGCGGTCCTCACACTTTTCTGCCAGTCGTTCCACATCATGTGCGAGAGCTTTTGTGCTACATCCTTCAAGATTAAAAAATACAGTACCTGACTTAAGATATGGAAAGAGAGGCTAGGATTCCTGTTCGTTAGCTCCGGCAAATGGCTGAGTTGTTCTGGTCAGCTATGGGGGTCGCCATTTTCAGTTGCTTTGCTCTTCGAAATTCGTCAAGTTGTTCAAAAGGAACACTCCGCAGGATTATTTCATAGAAAAACAAATACGGTTCTTTCCGACATTGTTGACAATTTTTTCTTTTTTGCACGATACTGCAACGCATGGAAGAAACTAGGTTGACATAGTATTCTTGCCACCTTACACGAACACAATTCAACAGCTGAGCCTTATTTTCGAGCCACATTTTTACAGTCGGCCACCAGATACGTAATTCCAATATGGCGGATTCGTAAGGGGCAAAACAATAGTTCAATTTGCCTCCAGTCACGTGACCAAGCACGCATGTTATGTTCAGTAATTCTATGGTTACTGGTCACCTTCCCTTTTCCTTTAGGAAAATTCCATACACCAAATATCACATGTGAAACACATGTGAAATTGGAACAGCCACATGCGAATCGCATGTGATTACATATGAGGCACATGTGGGGCACATATATATATTCTAAATGTCATATGAATCACATATGTGAATCACATGTGAAATTGGAATCGCCACATCTGAATCACATGTGGTTATATGTGAAACACATGTGAGTGATGGACGTGTGCAATTTCCATAAGGGTTGGATTTTAAAGTCATGATGGTTATTCTACGTTTTAGTTTAACGTGAGAACACCCTTTTCTTGTTATATCCTATTCAAGAAAAAAATTTTTTACATTCGCCTGCCTATTGTCGTTCGACGTACAAACATGAGTTTAAAACTCCATGATGTACCTGTGTAATCCCATCCGTACCGATAATACACCGGAAGATCCTAGGTCAAGGGAATCGTCAGTTCTTGTTTATTTCAGCTTCGACAGCTCTTGAACCATTTGAGCTTTTTACTTTTTATTCAAAACTGCAAGAAGCTACATTTTCTGTCATTGTTTGCAACTCAGCTTACCTTATTAAGCGTGCCCTTGAGACGAGGAAGAAGACGACATGCCAGCAGGCGATCTTGACAACTGCTGCTATTCAGCTGTTCTGCCACAATGGAGTGGACTAAGGACTGTTAACAAAACAAAATTGCAGATTATTTGGGAAAGTGATAGACCAATGAATAGGTTAACATTACGCTGGTAATTTAAGGCTTTTACTTACAGACTGGTGACTTAATTTAAGAAGTAAAACTGCTGCTTGTTTCTGACGAGTTATATCCCTGCTACAAGTTTGCGATACAAGTTCTGCAATTACGTCATCGGTACAATGACCACTGGATGCCAAGCACTGTGCAGCTATCCATCGTTCAATCGCACTTCCGTTTTTCACCGCTTCAAGGAGAATGTCTACAGCCTAAAAATACGACCACAGAAATCAATGGTAAAGCACATCAGCGGTCAAACTTACATGTTCAAATCGATAACTGAATGGCAATAACCCATAAGTGAAGTTACGTGTTGGTCATTGGGTTCAAGGAGTCTGGGTTCTAGATTTGGTAAAGCGTAGCGAAGTAGCATCCTCGTGCAGGTGGGAATCTCCAGCGACTCTGCTCCTTTCATCTCTCAATCACAACGAGAAGGCTAGATGGCGAGTCGAGATAGGGGCTTTTTTAACAACTTGATTTGTCGTTCTTAATGATAGGAGAACTAAAAAATTTAAACTCTTAGGATTGGTAGCTTGATCGTCGATTTGTGGACGAAATTTTCTCTAATCCAACCGAGTCATTGACACTAAATTTACAAGAATCAGCGTAACTTTTTTCACAGATAATAAACATATAGCTCATAGCCAGAAGTTGACATGTCACCAAAGTATTCACGGCGGTTCTAAATGCCAGCGTACATACTACTTCATCCAGTTATCAAACTAAATAATATTCGGGCATTTACGCAGTATTTGAGTGTATATTTACAAGCAAAAACCGTCTTTAAGGCCCTATTGCAAAAAATGCCTCATTAAAGCTATTTGGCGAGAATCGAACCAACTCCTCTGGGAAACCCATTGCTCCACTTAATGAGGTACGAAAGCCGTCACTGGTAGACTGGTTAGAAAGCCGGCTTTCGCTCCTAAATCTATACTTTAGAACTATTCTTCTAGCTTTTATGTTACAACCCAATGGATATAACTCATGTTCACTACTAAATACGGAGGACCATGGACCAAAGCTTAAACTACTTCATCATTACCTTTGATTTTGATATGTTTAGAGTGGATAGAGTCACTGCAGCCGTTATCCTCACTTGCCTACAACGATCGTCAAGTAACGACGTGACACAATCTAATAACTCCGGCTCTAGTTCGCTTTTCATCTTGTCCACGTTAACTGGTTTTTTGTCCGTTCGAGGCCCTGTTAATCACAGAAATTCTGAATGTTCTAGTACAAATAATGATGATCGAAATACTGCATGGTTAGGAAATCACAGAATGAGTTTATACCTGAAACATTTGCGAAAATAAATTTCAGTTCGGGGAAAACTCACCAAAACTTTGCTCGGCCCTCTTTCGTTGTCTGACCTCAGCTGCTTTACTGCAAGCAGCCACGGATGCCAGCCTCACGTGGTCATGAATGTCGTTCATGCCCTGGATGAGCTCCTCTGTAGATGCATTTTGCCAGCGCTTTTCCAAAAGCCACTTACTTCTCCATTCTTCACCTGGACAGAAAGGACATAACATTGTGTCAAAGTACAGCCGCATCCCAAGCGTATTTGCGTGAAGCGCAGGATACAATTTACGCAGGCCTTACGTTTGGGACAAAAGTAGAGTGCTGCGTTGACAGTGTTCAACGACGTAGCCTACATATGGAGCTATCGAACAGTAAAACTGATGACTCTAAAGTGAAGGCCCTAATCATCGGAATGAAAACTAGGTTCAAGGATCAACATTCAAAATGGCAAATGATTCTTCATTAATAAACTATAATATACATTAAGTTTGTGCACGTTTTACTATTTCTTTCATATCGTACTTACTTATTCGAAGAACATTGTTGTTTTGTCTTGTTTGGTGGACGGATAGAAGTTCAATCTCTTGCATTGTTTGCTCTGGTTTGTTATCAAACGATTTAAAGGAAGGAATATATTGATCATCCTGCAACAAAAAAGAGAAATATTCAGAACAAAAGGAAAAGGGCGTCCCAAAAAAATGCCCCCACGAAACATTTGAGCAAGCCTTTTTTTTACTAAATCACAGCATTATGGCGTAGTCATATAGATATGGAGTCCCTAATCTTATTTTACATTATATCGTGTGAGTATTCTTCGGAATCTTGTACATCTATGTAAGTCATTAAATTACAACTTTTCTAATTATGTGGGGAGCATTTTTTGGAACACCCAGTGTAAAATTTTAAGAAATTCACGGTGAACTTTTTCTTTTCGTATTTCAAGTCAATATGGCATATCTTTACATTTTTATTTATTTAAAAAAACAAAACAAAGTGTCCGTTTAATTAAAATTCACGCTAAATATGGACCTTTCGATTGTTGGAAAAAAATGAGAGAGAAGTACAGTACGGTTTTTGCGCGCGTTTATGTTCACGATTCGTCACTAGGAAACGAACCTTTACCAAAGAATCAGAAATGCCTGTTTTATCAATTCCCTTGGGCCTCAGTGAGTTAAACACACACCTGCAATAGGGATGGAAGCTCATTCCATCTTTGATAACCTTTAACAACTTTGCTATTTCCAGGAATCTTCACAGCTTTTGAATTCATTTTTTCTTCAGACCATTTACGTGGATCTTCAGGGTAGTTTGCCTGTAGTTTCTTCTCAAATGTCATCTTAGAATTGGTACTGAGTACAATGCTTTTTACAGGAATCTTTTTGCCTTTCACTGGAAATGCACCTGCCAACATCTCTTGCTGAAAAGCATTATCAGTGACAAGCCTTTTATCTCCAACAGCAGATGGCAATGTAAAGGAAGGAGAATAGTGTGCATCAAAAATTGCTTCAGTCAGGACTTTCTCAAGTTCTGCTGCTGCCTTGCTGTTTCTCTTAGCAGTCTGTCCCTTTCTTACTTTTTCTCCATTTTCCTCATCCTTGTCTTTCTCTTCATTGTTGTATCTATTCTTTAGGAAACTTGCTAATCTTGAATACTGTGCTCCACTTGAAAATTCTCTTGTTATCCAACTTGCAGTAGATTTACTTAGCAATGACAAAACATACTCATCCCATTCTGACTTAGACTCAGCAGTTTTAGGTGTTTCAGTTTTATCTATATCAAAAATGCTGTATCTGAATCGTCTGGTCGTCTTTGCAACAGAAAATAAAATATCTTCCATTTCTTGCTTCATTTCTTTGTTAACTTTCTGAAAAGTTTCTGGTTTGGAGACTGGTTTGGAGGAAGGACCATTTAAATGACAAGCTATGTGCTTTAAAGGAGGCCCGTGTGCATCGTGACGTCCCACATCACCAACGATCTTGGATTTGTTTTGAATCCTGCCTTTGTAAATAGCTTTATTGAGTTCATCCTCGCTGTAGTCCAACATGTGTGAACAATGCAATGCAACCACATCATTGGTAAAATTAAGGTTTTTGCTCATTTCTTTTAAGTTCTTCTTACTTTGCCTCTTCTCTCTTTTAGCACCAATAGCTGGGAGGCATAAATGTGTCTGGGCTAGTTTATTATTATAATTGTTTCCTGTTTCTGTGGGAAATGGAGCCCAAACGTCACCTAGAAGCCTTGTTTTCTGTTTCTGCTTTTTTCTGCTGTTGGGCTGAGAAAGAAGTGGAGTGGTTGTGTGAAACTGGGCAAGAGAATGTTCCAGAGGGCATATTGCAATCGAATTGTCTTGTCCAACATAAGGGATTTGTACTCCAGAAGCAACAGGAAAGAATTCAGCACCTCGCTTTTTCCAGCCCAGTAAACCTACAAATAAAGTAAAGTAAAGCAAAGCAAAGCAAAGTGTCTTTATTTCTACTAGATAACCCTATCAGCTTTATAAGCAGTTGAGACTCCCTAGAGGTCTAGTAATAGCCATCCCTCATGGGTCCAGTGGTACTTGAGGAGGGAGGCAGCAAGAATATCCAGAGAAAACCTGCAATACTTGGTACTGCCAAACCAGACAACACTCTTCTCACCTGTGACCAAGGTAACTTTAATCAGACAACTGCACGGACCCAGCAATCAAATCCTAGTTACAAAGGTGAGAGACACGTGCACTACCTCTGTGCCACCAACATATTGTTCACTATTTGCATTTTCAAAATGTCGATGGTGCATCATGGTACAGAACAAACATTCTTATCAAGTTTATTCCCAACAATCCTTCCCTCTTTTGACATGAATTTAAGTGAAAGCAAATTTGTAAATATCAGAATCATACAGCAGCTGGTCCTGGTTTGGTCTTAAAGTGTACGGTCTTCAAACTCGAAAAGTTACTTTCTCTTGATATAGAATCGATTTCATGTGATCGAGTGTAAAATGCCCAACATTCCTTGAACAAACCCTTCAAAAATGACGGCGTAAACGACTTCATAGAAATTACTAACGAAAAAACCGTCAACATCTGACTTACTCTGCTCTTTAGGAACGGTCTTAATCTTTACGGTTCCCTTTTGAGTCATCTTTTTCCGAGGGAAAATGCCATGGAGTTTACAAATTATTGAATGCGAAAATCACAATCTGTTGATTTCGATCCGCCATGTTTTGAGGACACGTTGCTATGCAACAGCCAAAGTATCATTTACCAGCTAATTTAGAATAATTATTATTCTATTTCACAACTTGACTACCTGAAATTACATTTAAGCCAAAGTGACGTGGGAATTGCGAAGAATTTGGGGTAAAAAGGCTACAACAGTAATGATCATAATAATGATAATGATGATAATGATAATAATGATAATGATTATAATACTAATGTGGTATAAATAATTATGGCGTTTCATGGTCAATTTAGAATAAACTAGCATGGAATGGATAACACACTTTGGGTTCTTTATATAATACATGAGTGTTACCCTTCGAGCCAATGATATAGACATTACTACTCGTAAAGAGTTAGATAATCAATATAAATTCGAAGTTCTGTCTACAGTTGTGACGAATTTTGACAAATTGAATTGGAGCTGAGGTGTTTTGCATGCGCTGTCTGTTCTATTTACCTGGCGAGAGTCAACAGCTGTTGGCATTTTTTCTCATGAAGGTCCGGGTAAACAGCATTAACTTGAGTATCCACAATCCGTAAGGTAGACTATTTGACTGTTGATCGCCAGGCAAGATTTTAAATAATTAACCCTGCTATTGTTGAGTAAATAAGCAAATATTTTACTTTGTAGCGTTTGGCGGAACCAATTTTAGTAATCCAGAACCAGCCGACAACTGAAAAAAATAAAGGAAGAAACAAACTCCGAACAATAGTGTCATCTTGATAACTCAAGATATGAGCTAAAATCAAGAGAGTTACAATGAAATTGCGATATTTAATATTTTATTATTGAAATAAAGACGAAATATCACAATTTCATTGTAACTCTCCTGATTTTAGCTCATATCTTGAGTTATCAAGTAGACACTATTGTTCGGAGTTTGTTTTTTCCTAAATTTTAGTAAAATTGGTACTTAATTTGTTTTCGCAACGCGTTCTAGTAATTTTTGTGTAGTTGACGTGTCTTTGTGTAGAAATAGCCCGTACAGTGTCAATTACGTTAGTTGTTGCTGGGTTGTCCAGTGAAGGGCGTCTTAAACTCCGTTGTTTCTGTACATCTGGGCTTGGGCGGCAAATAATATCCAGACACACTCACAGTGAACTAATAATCAACCTTCTGATAAGAAGTTTTCAAAATAAAAAACTGAAATTCCAAGAAAACTTTAAGTGATTACGGACGTGACTTGTTGAACGCGGGAGATAACGCATCCTTTATTTTTTCTTTGGGTTTTTGACTTCATTTACAACGGGGAGTTAACGGGGATTGAAGTGTTTCCGGAGGCTTATGGTCGATTCCCTTTTGGAAATTATCTTGGAATTGCATGACGAATTGTTCAACTCCGTTAAGTTAAAATTCAGCACTGTATTACCTGACCCTTTGCCCTATTACCATTTGCGTTCAAGCCAGTGGTTCAAGCGTGCAGCGTACAGCGAATAACTAGTTGTTTCCGGTCTTTCGAACAACGGTTATCCAATCACAACTTTATGTTTGACAAGTCAAAACA
>JBAHVQ010000383.1:6950-19633 GCA_036872915.1 Nanipora kamurai | reverse complement strand
TGAGCTAGGGTGCAGGTTCATCATATGTACTGCCTAAGCGGAAGTCACGATATGATAATAATGATGTAAGTACTTAATGGGGAACACGAACACAGTTCATGTGGGAGCTTGCTAAATCTCAGACGACTAGTGGTTAGAGCGTCTCACCTGTCATCAGAAGGTTGCGGGTTCGATTCCCGTCTAGGGCTCAGAAATTGTTTTTTACCAAGCTCCTACATGAACTGTGTTCCTGTTCCCCATTAAGTACTTACCGACAAATGCTTTTCGCTTTCAAAATGTTGTAAACTGACTAAACTCGTTTTCCTCTCCAGTTTGGTCCCATGTCCATTTTCCATCTCGTGAAACACATCTTGCATGTGATTGGTTGAGGAGGACTTTTGACAAACCAAAATGGCGAACTTTTGAGGACATTTTCTAGAGGTTCATCATCAGTCCAATTATATAGAGATCAGTGAGAGAACCCTGCATGGAAAACATGGTTAATAGAACTTCGTTTGTTTTTCAGGCTATTTGCCTTTGGCGTCGTGCTTTAGTGGCATGCGAAAAAACTGCAAGACTAACTGCTCCGGCATTCTCAAAAAGGCTTGGTAAGTTAGTGAACAGCTTCCAATTTTAGACAGATATTTTCAAGCGAAACTGACTTAAAGTTTTAATCCTGGGGATTGTTTTCCTTGGGTCTCAGTTTGGCATGAAAGCGAGGCTAAACATCACTTTTATTGGGGGAGGCAAAGCAACATGAAGACGATGAAAATAGTAATGTTGTATCGTTGGTGTAACATAATATGGAAATGCTTTTTGCGTTGTGGTGGTGCGCCAACAATAAAAACTTCTCCCTTTCCCAGCAGTGCTTCTCTCCTTGACGACTAAAATCGCCTGGCGTTAGCAAGAGTAAAATAATAAAATGTCTGACGCTGCCGGAAAAGAGTTAATAGCTGCGACGTAACTAAGTTGTGATTGATAAAAAATTCCTAGGACAGATACTCATTCTAAACTATTTAAAAAACAGAAATTCGAGACCTTAAGCTAAGTAACCCTTGCAAATGAAACGGGCTAAATGCAATGTTTGTGTTTGATATTATGAAAAGAAATCTTTTTGTCTCTTTATCTTGTGGGATGATCTCCTGTAATAATCAGTTTTCCCATCAGTCGACAGTTAATATAATTAATAGCCTTAGTCACGAAATATCTTGTGATTTACCTCTGACTTAACCTTTAATTAGGAGTAGAACTTACTGTTGCTCAAGGATTAATGAAGCGAATGCAGAAAGAAGGATTTCTGCGGTTGGCAACGAAGGGAAAACGGTAATTTCCATCCATCAGATTTTCCTTTCTTCCTCCCTCCCTCCCTTTCTTCCTTCCTTCCTTCCTCCCTTCCTCTATTTATTCATTTTTCTCTTCGTTTACTCGTTCTTTCGTCTGTCCGTCCATCAATCAACTCATCCAACCAACCATATCCATCCATCAATATTCCTCCGTTCAATCACTGATTGATTGAGTTAATAATTATCTAATTAATTAATTCATATATTTATTTATTTGCTTATCTGTATAGTTCTATACCCAAATAAGTTTCTTTCTACTATTCCAGTTTTAATCCATTTTATCCTTTTTAACTGAGTCATTCCGAAGGTGGGAATGACCCGCGTATTCAAAGGGTAAAATAATTCCTGCACTTTTCTTCATATTGCATAGTTAGCCTTTAATCAATAAATGGTATGATGCCATCTTACAAACAAATTGTTCATTTTTGAATGTAATTATTTTTCGTGGTACTATTGATTGTTTTATTTATAAAATTTTTCTTGATTTGTATTTTACTTCTGTGGTAAAATAATTATTAACTTTTAGTCTTGGGAAGTTGGTGAACAAAGACAAGTTCACGATCGAGAAACTAAAGAACTACATGAACGCAAAAGAAATAGTAGTTGAAAAACCCATCACCCCAGAGAAAAACGAAAGCCGGCATAAAGACCACATAGATAAGAAGCAAAAAGAAAATCAAGAAAATAAGGTAATATACAAACAATAATCATCTCAATGCTAAAATTTGCAAATGAAGCAAAGACCGACGAAGTCCCAAAAACATGTCAAATGAGAAAAACACATTTGAAAAGAAAACGTCGTAAACAGAAGTAAGATAGATAAGAAGAAGTAGATGTCTTTCAGTATATATGGAAATTACTATTGCAGGAAGATTGTTTCAGATCAAAACAAGAGAAACTTCACTGTGAAAAACGCCATCTCAAATACACTGTCTTAATCATAGAGTGCCAAGGTAATGAGATCAGAAATCAACAACGTCCACCAAAACAACAATTACCGTGGTTTACAAAAGAAGAGCATAAAAAAAACTTCACACATAAAAAAAAAAATTTTAGTTAAAATTTCGGTCGAGAGATGAATATAGAAATACATAATTATCCTTGACAAATCATTTCTTCTGGTTTTGGTTCGAAAACTAAAGAAACAAGGGTTTGTGAAAGGAAATTATGTTTGATTGATTAACACACGTGTTACCTTTATGATAAAATAGATTTTTTAAAATCCAAAAATTCTATAGCAAAACGTCTGTTCCGACAACCTCCACTGGTATTTTGCTATGTTATTCCTCAGTGAAAAACACATCCTGATACCAATTTTCAGAATAATTCACCGAACGAGACCGGAGATAATGCATCTTAATTGTGATAACCATGAAAATATGCCAACGTTCCATCGCTATTATTACCATAATAACATTGACCATTATTTCATGTTTATGAAACTTCTTCTATAGTTAGGTAAACTTTTTCCAAACGTACAACTATTTTAAAGATAGAAATACCCATAAATGAGGAACGAAGTGACCCGATTTGTAAAAATAGAAATTATAGGAAGCACCGTAAGCTGTATTTATATATTTCTAACGACGTTTCGAACTGTGTGTTCTTCTTCAGGGCAGAGAGAAAAAAGGGGGAAACCTCGGGGTATATATGCCTTGCAGTTGCAAGCCTCGTGGAGTGTGTTTTGAAGTGAGGGGACTAAATGGATGATGGATTTCCGAGGGCTGAAGGCGTGAGAAACCACTAAGGGGTCAGGGGACATGCTTCCCTGGAAATTTTGTATTTTTTAGGGCTCTGAAACGCTATTTCCTGGATTTTGAGATAACTTTTAAGCTCCCTCAACCCCTTCCCTTCCGCAGTCTCTGTGTGTGTGTCATCCGCGGTCTCACTGGTGTGCCGGTGCCAGTGGTGGTCCAAGCATATGGAAGGTCAAGACCACAGGCAAAGGTCCATTAAGTTCAGTTCCTCAGAAAATGTTTCGTCAAAATTTTATGAACATTTGAGGTTGGTTAATCATTGGCTTATCGTCTGCACCCATAATCACCGTTTTCACACCATGAAAAGTATGATTATAGGTGCAGACACTATGGGAACTAAAATGATTGTTGAAAACATTGAACTTATTCACGCTGCCTATTTCCCAGTGCAATGTGGGTGGGTCCATACTACACAGGGAGCATATTTGTGTTAACTGGCCAAAAGTAGAACTTCTAATTAAGCGCCCAACTAACCGTTTACGTTTGTATACTGGGTATTCTGAAACTACCAACGACGCATAGCAGAACTCAGCAATGCGAATAAGGTCTGCTATAAAAGCTTTGGGAAACACTCGGTTCAATCGGTGTAATGTATTACTATTTGTTGAATATTCAATCATTTTTGTACAAATCTTTCTGGGGGTAGGAAATTCAGAGTATGGTGAACAAAGCCGCACGGATCGACATATCAGGAAAACATCAAACTCGTTCAGAAGATTGTCAGGTTGGTTGAATCCCAATAAGTATAACAATACAAGTAGACCGATAGTTTCAACCAATAGCCAGACACCTTGGCATCAGTTAACTACTGAGGGCCGCCCATTTAGTGCTTTTGCCTTCAGTAGGATTTTATTTATTTGACACATGTTAAGAAATTTAATTTGGTTATAAAATAATATAACCATTTGACAGTCAACGTCTTCTATGTAAGATATTTGTACCTGTCTGCATCTTTCGCATTTTTGACTCACTAAAATGTGAGTTTCCAATCGAAAGAAAGATTTTCGAAATGTAAATGAATTTTGAACCAGTTACTGGAAAAACCAACATTTAAACGGTTAACACCGATCAAAAAATCAAATTTTGGAACAGATGACCGGACATCATAAATTTACTTATACTTTCAATGGTTCATTTTAATGGTTTGTAGCAGACTTTATCTGACTCCATATTATAAGTATTTGGTCTTGACCATTATATTCTTTGTAAGGGTATAGATTTTGAGGATTTTTTTTTTGACAAAGTTACATCTTCTTAATAGTAAGATAGTAGATTTCAACAGGCATTTTGATACACCAGAAAATATGCCTTACATCCTAAAGACCGTTTCTGTTATAAAACGATAATTTTACAGTTATTTTCTCATATTACCCTGAGAATGAATCTGAAATAGAATGTTCCCGTTATGTTTTTGGTCTTTTCACAAATATCAAACATAAAAATACTTAACTGACTAACCGATTTTGTTAAAATAAAACGTCTCCTATTTATTGGTTTTTCCGGTAATCTTTTCAATTTCCTATGGCTTTTAAGAATTGAGCTTGCTCTGCTTACCGCACTCCTAAATACTATGTTTTTTTTCCTCGTTATTAGGCACCACAGAGCGGTTCAAAGAATGTCGTTCAAACAAAAGAAAAACGTCTCGGTCGAAAAAGAGTCATTTCGACCGTTGATAAAGTAAGATTATTATATCCATGTCAGCACTACTAGGTTCTCAGTTCGTTATGAGAATGTTTCTGAAACCTTCAGAACGCCTCTATTTGTGCTTCTCTGTCAAAAAGTCCTTTTCAGTAGCGTGAAATTCCTTAATATGGAATGTCTTTTTAGCTATGCAGTGCTGTTTTCGTAGAATCGCCTCATTTTCCCGGCAAAATGCTTTATTAACGACGTAATGCTTTTTTACAACCCTAACTTCTTTCTGTCTGGGTTGGTCTTCTATTATTTTACTCTGGCTAACAACCAGGGGTTTGGGATCTGTTGTTCAAAGACTTGATAGCTAATCCGGGCCATAAGAGTTAGTGAGCGACGTACGCTATCAAAGCATTGAACAACCAAACTCATTAATAATTCTTGAAGAAAATTCAAAAGAAATTATTGTTCAATCGGATCAATAGCTGTAAGTCGGATACAGCATCGTCCTGATTTAGATGAATTTTGTCCTCAATTTATCAGGTTAAAATCACTCCAACTTGAAAAATAGTTTGAAAACCTGGCTATTTAGATGTGTCCATTTGATAAGTAAGATAAAGCATTCGCATTCGAGCTGTATCTGATTTACTACGGCTCGCTTGCAGCTCGCCTTGTAAATCAAATACAGTTTGGGTGCTCATGCTTTATCTATTACTTAAATTTTATCTGTCTTCTGAATAGAACTACAGGTGGTGGGTATCTCCCTTTTTAGTGAATTAGATTTTAATTAACTGTGATTTCATCTCGTTGTAGGACGTGGACTTTGCGATCTCGAATAGTCAAGATCCTCTTGATTGTAGCCAAATACTTAATCCACCTAAGAAACGAAAAGCTAGCATTGCTACGAAAGCTATTTTGATCTAAGTAAACTTTTATTACTTATTTATTAAGCCAAAGTTAAACTGAACGTATCTATTTATTCACGAATTTATTTTAAGTCAGTTGTTGGCTGCTCTGGGGAGCTACAAAATCATTCGCTCATCTTATATTTAATTCAGCCAATTTGAAATAACTTTCTATAAGGAAGCAATCAGAATGTTATTAATGAATTGCCAATTAAATTAAATCAAATCAAATCAAGTTAGTGAAAAGAAATTTTATACTCGAATAGTTTATATTCATAAAATTAAAAGTTGTGAAAGTTGTTTAGAGAAGTCAATTTAGTTCTAGTAATGATCCGGGAAATGAGGGTGTGAATTCATGAAACTTTATCCCTCTTCCTTTTTATGAAGCATTTCTTGTGTGGACTCAAAGTTGTCTTCTTTTAAAATTAATTCAAAAACTTATTAATAATTCATGAGAAAAACACAAAGGAAAATCATAACCGTGTCGTATCTTTCTCGTCGTATTTTCTCCGCTTGGAAAACATTAATTTTGAAACTCTCTTCGCGAATTAGCTTGTTAAGCACTTCGTTTTTGAAGCCATTCAAAAAACTCGTAGTACGTGTTTTACTGGATCTAAAACACTCGGCTGTTGCCTCGTGTTTTATATCTGATAAAACACTCCTACTCGTTTTTTAAATATTACAAAGAAATATTTTGAAAGGTGATTATTTCAGGATGAGAGAATGCTCCTTAACGCGGCTAATGGGGTCATAACCTGACGTTTGTTTTTTCGGTTTTATCCATGACATATATGGGCAATTCAAATGATTAGGAGCAAGTTTAAATTTTTTAGTTATAACATTGTTAGCAAAATGGCTAAACAGGGAAGCAAAAAGAACCCTACGTTTCTGCTCCTGCCCGGTATCCCCCTCAAAGAATTGAGATCATAAATAAGATTAGAGGAAGGAGCCGTTGGCCCCAGATTTCAATTAAAAGATATTCGCCTGTTCGTCGCAGCCATCTTGACCTCTATTGGTTTAGCAAATTTGAAGCCCGACTGACAAGTTGCCATCACTTTCTGTTTTTTCACTATGTTTTCCGCCGAAAATATATATTTGCACTTCGTTTTACCTCAAGTTCCGGTACAAAGTTTAAGGGGCACTTTCTCTTTTGTTCAGTAGCCCAGTAAGTACGCTCAATTTCGACTCAGGTTGACAAGTCAAGACGAAAACTCAATCCTTGTCATTTATTTTTGACTGACCGATTTCATTATTTAGAATTAGTCTTTTACTTCTCAATGTCACAGTCTGGCTGGTCTGACCTTACAACAGGAAAGTAAAATCCACCTACATTTTGCTCAAATGCGAGTTGTGGGGTTTTGGTCATTAGAGATATTATGAAAACAAACTGGTTTTCATTAAAAACTGAAACATTTGATTATTTATTCCTCAATGTCGAGGACTTTGTATAGCAAAAAAGGGTCTGGGGGATAAACGTTTGGCCAACTATTTACCAAATACTGTACGATCAAACAATTTTATGTCACCACCTGAACTCCAATCTTAGGGCACCCCTTCTAAAATAATTTACCAGATCAAAAGGTAAATCTGTGCGAAATTTTTTCGCTTTTATCCGACATAGTAGCAATCATTTCCTTTGGAAACCGGACTATACCTACCAAGCACTGTCATAAAAAGGCAGAACGCTGAGTAGGCGGTGTTGAATGACATCTAAGATGTCAAAATAGTCCATGAGTCGAACCGAATTTTGGTTCCAAATTCGGGAGTTGCTTGCAGTACACATAAAGTTTAATAGACCAGAACTCAACTCAGGTCTTAAGGCTAGCAAAGAACTGTTTCTTTTTAATTAGGTTCCACTGTGGTATACTTTAGTTAGCCTTCCTATTATTCCTTAACACTTTCTGTCACGTCCTGTTATTACCAGCTGCCATATAATTATTCTTATTAATAAGTATTTGTTATGTAATTATAGTCAGATAGGCGTTCCTCTTCTTCACCGATGCTGTCATCACAGTTGTTGTAAGTATATATAGATCTAGGTATGTTTATGTAAAGTCACTTGGTCTGATGATTTTGTAATAAAATCGAAATATTACCATTTCACTATTGTTTCGTCTTCTATTACTCGAATCTTGAGTTTACAAGATGACCGTGGCAATCGATTTTCCGGGGGGAAAACGTAATCGAAAAATAAAGATTAAAGACCAGCTTTAAAGTTTTAAGCTGGGCTTTAATCTTTATTTTTCATTTACAAGATGACATTATTTTTCGGAATTTGTTTTTTCTTTTACTTTTAGAAGTTGTTAGCTGGTTGCGGATTTTGGTCACTATGTTTGGGGTCTAGTAACTATGGTTGGTAAACCAGAAATATCAAAATCAGCAGTAATTATTACTCTGAGCTGACATGAAGTTAGCTTCTCATAAAGGTTACTAGGCTGCTGACTTACAGTATCAAGGCGCAGCTTATCCTCGTGCAACTATTTCGACAATGGAGATTCAAAGCAAGATACCTAGGCTAGAGGTACGTTTTATGGTCGTAAAATCACATTGCCTCACAGAAATCGTCGTAATATATAATATTTTGAATATTATCTTCATTTAGGGGGCATCAGCTGAAGTAGAGATGAATGGAGATGTCGAGAAAGTAAAGAACTGTGATAAGACCGAAGGGAACTCATTAGCACCAGAAGAGATGACAAGTGCTGACTATTACTTCGATTCTTACGCTCATTTTGGTAAGAGTATTTAGGAGATATTCTAGCTAAATAAACTAAGAATTTCAACTAGGTTTTGTGTTTCTTCTGATCGCATTTTGCGAATCCTTCACCAGCAATGACTATGTGTAAGAAGTGATGGTTTTATTGACAAGTAAACATCTAAGCAGCTGTTCGAAAATTCAGAAGTTTATAAAGAGGGAAGTTTTCATTTTTTCATTGTAACATTTGGCAAAAATTATTCACTAGGAATGCTTACCATTAAACTTTGAATTCAACTTATATCTGAATGAAAAGAGATATTGTGAAGTCAATGAAACATCCCAAGCCTTTGCTGGGAAAATATTTGTCTAACTGGATCAATTCAGGTATAGTCCCCTGTCCCCTTCAGATAGACTATACTTGAAGATGGATTCAAGTATAGTCTCCCCCCAAAAATATGATATAAATGTTATGATTGCAATGGAAACCAGACATGTAATAATTCTATCGAGGTTCATTTATTTTGATTTCCATTTATGCGACAAAGTTTGTAATTGTATAAATCAAAGATTCACAATGTTGCAAGATTACCAGCTGCCTGTTTGGTTTGATTTCCCAATGGACATATTTGGTTTTATAATTAATAACATTTATAAAGAAGAAAAAATATATCCAGATACAAAGTTCTGTTTATACAAAACAGTTTGTGATTATTAATATAAATCAAATGTTTTGTTTGATTCCACAATATATCATGAAGGTTTGAGGGGACTATATTTAACTGACTCCATTATGTGATTCAAGTACAGTCCCCCAAAGTGGGTTGGGGGGACTGTACTTGAAATTTAAGTATAGTTCCCCCTAACCCTGGGAGAACTTGAATTGATCTGGCCAAATTGCAGAACGCCAACTTCAGGTAGCCATATTGTCCTTTTCCTAATAGTCCCACCATATAGCCATGTACTGTAGCCACCAAAATATATACTTATGGAAATTATGTCATTCCTTCAATCAAAATGGTTGGTGTTCAATTTCTGTAGCCTTACAAATTACCCATCAATTCCTCTATCTATTAAAAAGCCCACAACAAAGCCACCAAAATATATGCCTTTGGATATATATTATTCTACCTTTGCTCAAATTTGTTTTTTCTATTGTAATTTGACATTGGGGGTTCTGTTTTAATGATATTTCACCTTTTAATTTTTTAATTTTTCCAATCTCTGACCTTGAGATTTTGATCAGAATGTTTGTAAAAAAACAAATTACTGTAAATTGGTCTTGCCCTATGCATGATTTTAGAAATGGAATATTCTTTAAATAATTTATTAAAAAGATCTTCCTTTTCTATTTCATGTATGTTCCACCGTCCAGGAATCCACGAGGTAATGTGACATCATTGATAACAATTGAATCCTATAGATAATAGATAAAATGATGTAGCTATCTTATCCAGTCTTTCTTAACAATATATACCAACAGGGAGTGTAATGTGCATTCAGGGATGTAAAACATGTAATTAATAGCTTTAGGCAAATAGACTAATTGAAAAGCAGTTTCTGGATAAATTATTATTGCTGAGGAGAGGTATAATTTGAAAGATTTTTAGCTTATTTAACTTGTGGGATAAAGGTGCACTTTTATATTTTGCTCTGGCTAATGCCAGAAGATTTTATTAATTAAAAAATGAGGATTGCCCATCAAAGAGTTTAAAAGGGTAAAAAATCTTTTTAAGTCCTTCACTACCAAATCTCTCCCCTTTACCAATAAAATTACCTGACATTAGCCAGAGTAAAATAATAATACTGGTAAGTCCCACAAGGCATGGAAGGAGTTAATGACGAGTGAAATTTACTTTGCCTTACAATGCAATAGCAGTGACCAAAATCTACTAGGCAATATGTTCACTTTTTTTTGCTATTTGGATGCTCTTAAAAGGTTCCTTTTGAAGTATTCCTCACAATTTTTGCTTATCTCCATTCTAAAAGAATGTTCTCAAAGTTTCATCTTCCATGTTGATGTCCAGCCATTCAACTCGTTGCCGAGTTGCTGACTGTAGTTAACTTTGCCATCATATTCACAAGTATACGAAAGTGTTTCCATAAGAAATATACAAATGAACTTAGATTGGTAATGTTTTGAGAATATTATGACCAAATCAGATCAATTAATTCAACAGAATGCAGTAAAACAGGAGCCCCTGTGACGATGCCATGATAAATGTGATGACACACTGGCTAATTTGCGAGATCAGTTGCACAAATTGCTTTTAAATGTTTGGCATGGAAAAGAATGCCATCACATTACCCACACCATACTATTACCCACAGGAACTTCAAAGAAAAATCAACAGATAACTTGTGTGTAATTGCCCAGAAAATATGGTATATGTAGATTAGGTAGACTTGAGAGGTTTTTGGTAGATTGGATGGTGAGATCTGGATACAGTAATGTTTAAGCTCTGTGTTATCTTTCTTTTGAATGCGATTAATGCTTCCAATTATGCTTACTTCTTTTTTACTGTAATGTATATGTACATGCCATTGTATATATCAATTATATTTTATTGAATCGTACAGTTATGATAGTATGGTAAAACCACATGATTGTGTTTTGAATAAGAATTTTATTTATTTTGAAAATTTTGAAGAGATAGAAATTTGAACAAAATGAAATTATTTTGCAGGAAATGCTTAAAGATGAAGTACGTACACTGACTTACAGAAATGCAATGTATCAAAACAAACATCTCTTTAGAGGCAAAGTGGTGTTAGATGTTGGTTGTGGAACTGGAATATTATCAATGTTTGCTGTCAAAGCTGGTGCAAAACATGTTTATGGGGTAAGTTCAGTATTATGTCATACTATTTGTTCATGTGAAGTGAAGGAGTTGTGAAGGTCTGGCTGCTGTATATTTAGTTTGTACAGTACATTTGATTGTTTGAGTGTGAAGTGGAAATATGCTTACATGAAAATAGTTGCAATTGATAAACCAGGCAGAAAATGCAATCTTGTAATAAAAATCAAAACCCAGACAAAGATTTTAAGTATGGCCATGTTAGAACACACGTAACACACAGAACTGACAATAAGAAAGGCATGGAAAAAAATTTTTTTTCCTATGACCCTTTGAAAATCATGTTAATGAAAGATTACCATGTCTAAAGATGTTTAAAATATAATTATAATAATAATGATAGTAGTAGTAGTAGTAGTACTGTAGTATGAGCATGAACCAAGGGAACAAAGTTTGAAGTGAATTCAAGCCAAAAAATAACTCTCCAGACTGGGATAGCAATAAAATACCAAAAGTTGACCAGTAGTAAGTCCCCTGAAAATAAGTACACATTTTATATTTTAGTTTTTCGTAATTTGCATAATTAGACCTTGACACAGAATTAGACCTTGACACTGAATTAGTCCTTTGTTTGTACTGTACCTCAAAAAATACAGTAATACATAAAACCAACTTTTGAAAAACTACTGTAAATTCCCAGCAATAATAAGACCGACTGGAAGTAAGTTCTCCAGAAAAGTAGCCCAGAATAAAACATCCTTTGGGTGAGATCATGTTGTAGGAAATTCTCTGTTATTCATATTTCCTTGTAAGTTACAACAATTTAGATTCTTTTACTTCTTTGCTAAAGTTTGTTTGAGTAAGATCCAAGCGGGTAGCATCTCTGGTGTAATAAATAATGGAGGTTTTTCCCTATCCATTCACTCTAGGTTGATTTTTCATCAATAATTGAACATGCACAGACCATCATACAATCCAACAACATGGACAAATGTAAGTAATCCATATTGAGAACATAAAATGTACTGTAAATGCATTACTAGCAGTTATTATTACAGCAAACAACCAACTTGCATTTAAGGCTAGGTTTTTTTTATTCATTGGTTTGAGGATTTCTTGAACTGTGATTTGCAAAAATCCCAATTGCTATTTCCAAATTAAAACAAACACATGAAAACTCCTAAAGTTGACTCAGGATGGAGGCTAACTTTCAACATGCAAGCATCGTGCGTGCCCAACCAAAACTGACGCTTAATGTATGTACTGACCCTTACAACAGGACCAGAATTTGATTTTAGATGGGTATACATGTAGGCACAATTTTTTTTCGTTTGTTTTAAATATTTTTTCTTCCTCTTGCTCTCCCTGTCTGGCAGATAAATGAGGAAAACCAATAAAATCCATAGTCAAATAGACAAAACCAACAAGATACATGAGTCTAAGGACTTTAAGCTAAAAATTCTGGTGCAGTCTTACATTTGAAGGACAACTTTAAGTTTCGATGTTCAACAGATTGAATAAGTCATGGAAATTGTTTTGCTTTACACTTCACAGTGGCCTGGCCAACATGGGGGTTC
>JBAHVQ010000382.1:104517-114524 GCA_036872915.1 Nanipora kamurai | reverse complement strand
CTGCCTTCGGCATCGGCAAATAATTGATCTGCTCGCCACTGATAAATCACGATATTTTGCTCAACCTCGTCCAATAACTGTATACAATATCGCTAATTTTACAACTCCTTATACACCGTGACGTATGCAAGGTGTTATTTGCACATCAAACAAATTTTAATATCTCAGGAACGAAGTGAGGATACGTAAAAAGTGCAAAAAATGTTGCGTGATAATTTTAAGTGTTCTTTCACATAAGAAAAACTTAATTTTTACTTAAAATGCACTTTAAGATTGCTTCTCAATCTTTTACCGAAGTGAAAATTAACAAGATAAATCTAAAAAGACTTAAGTTTTGATCGATTTAGAGTGAAAGCTGTCTTTCCCGCCAAAAAGGTAAATCATTTAGATTGAAAAAACATGAATAACTTCAATGATTGAAATTTTGAATCTTTTGAATTAAGAGAGCATCCCGTTGATGACCATACCGGAATGGCCCAAGAAATTTACAATTTCATTCTGTCCTTATATAATACTTTTTATACTTATACAGAAGTTATGCATACATGAACGTACATACATATTTGAATTTCACGTACAGTGACCAAGCTAGTTTCTTTTTTTGCAATAATGGATACCCACCAACAACATTTAACCGTGGACACACGAAAATATCGGTACATATGTATAATTCTAGAAACTTCTGGTACAGTTAAAATTGTTCATATAATATCCAGTTTGATTAACTTATATGGCAATGTTGGCATACTGTTTTTCTAAAGGGACCGTGCCTAGTTCTTCTAGTACACGAGATATCCTGACTTCACTCAGACAACCAAAGATTCAACGTGAAATCATTTGTTTCGAACGTGACTCTTTGAGCCACTTGAACTTTGGACCTTGTCCATTATTTCTTCTTCACTTAAATCATCCATACTGTTGGCGAAGATAGTGACATGAGCAGGCTGAAGTGAGAATTAAGGATTCCTAAAAAACTGTCGACATAAAGCTCGAGTACAATATAAAGGAAAGCAACATCAAGATAAGAAGCTCACTGCAAAAACTACGTTCATCCATGTAAGTACTTTAATGAGACGTCACTAGAATTTAAGAGATATTGACGAGAATTCATTCCATTATCGTACAAGCAATGCACTAACTGATGCATTCTACCAACGTAGACTACCTGTATTTATTAGTAGGAAACTGGGTTGAATTACCAACAGTAACATGTTTTTGATGGCAAAAATACGTTCCATTAGACAAAATACATTTTATTCGATCCAAAAATACTTATATACAATTTTGTCGTTTGCACAGAGATAACTACGGTTTCAATAAACACAGAAGTTTTGAGATCCTGTAATCAGAGGAGGTAATCTAGCATGGTTAATTTTACACGCCCAAGGAGAGGTTGCGCGGCTTACAACCACGAGCAACACACAACAGTAGACAATCGTTACATGCATAGCACAACTTCTCCGCAATATTAATTGTTTAGTCGCCAAATAAGTGACGAGATAAAACAGTAATTATTGGACAAAAATATTACTTCGTTAGAAGGAAAAGTATTTTTTAAAAATGTATTTCTCTACTGGAAAATATAGGTTTTACTTAAGTAAAGTAAAGGAGTAAATTTACTTCGTCAGTGCCGAACTCTGCTTGCAAGTCGTGTTGAAGAGGTCTTATGTCAAAACATTTGTTAAAAATACTTGGCTCGAATGTTTTTTGTCTGTTCTTTCCTCCAAATTTGTCAAAGCAAACCTTGATGAGGTGCTGGATATACCTCGACAGAAAATGGTCTCGTACATTCGGTACTGTTCACGTACGACCTTATCTGTTCGTGTCTTGTTTACCATTCTCAAGGCAGAGTTAAAACTCAAAGGATACGTGAAAAATTTCTTCCAGATCGGATTTATGCGTACTTATCTTGGCTTTGACCATTGGTTTCACATTATCTCCTACCCATTGAATGTAAACAAACTTCACAGTTGCTATTTCGTCCACAACATCCGTCTAAATTGAGGAAAAAGCCAACAAAAACACAAAATGATTATAATATATTAAATTTCACGGTTTATCTCCATGTGAAATTTCGTTGCTATTAAATAAGTCCTATCGAAAAATCGCATAAACCAACAGGTGACTACCGACGTCGGAAGATAGAATAACGAATGCCTGTCCGCACACCAAAAACTTTCATGTAATGTTTAATTAACGAGTTGGTATTGTTTATTTGGTTTAAAGCTATTATGGAGCGGCCAGAATAACCGTGATAAAGCGACAATCAATTCGTTCATCACTTCCTCATTTCTGAGAATACAATGATTAATTGCTCGTCGATGTTGAGCTCTGTTTCCTCGGCATAAAATCGCATAAACACCACTTTGGAATAATTACGACTCTGTGCATTATCACAAATCCGCTTTATTAGCTGTATAGATCAAATTACAGCATATGTAAACATTAAGAAAAAACCTAATTACTGTTTTGCACAGAAAAGGTTGGGCAGCTAACACGCCAAGCCATTCCCGGGATAAAGGAGGCAAACGCAACCCCAACACGATAAAAAATCAATCAGTCGACTTATGCGAAATTGGCAATACTAACAAAGTGGTATCCACGTGCCTACACTAATTTTTATATAAAATATAGATAATTGGACCCACACTAGTGTATAAGTCATACGGTGTTGTATGATGTGGTAGCAAACAGCATGAAAGAGCATAAACGGATACACGCACTGGAACGGGGTTGGCATCAAATTATTGTTCTGGGGCACAGCTTATACCATGATATAAAGTGAAGGTCATTACAGGAGTTTGTGATTGAATAAGAGTGCGTTAAATGTTCTGTATTGCGTTAGAGTGCGTTAAACGCTACGACGAATGAACCAACGAATAAGCTGTGCATGTTTAACAGCCCCTGCCATTAAGCTAGATTGCAGTCATCATCCTGGCGACACACGATATGGCTGTCTTAAAGTAAGGGCAGGTGGTCGGAGATATTTCTTAAATCCATCTGATTCCCAGCAACTCATAAGACGAATCTGAGCTTCAAAGAAAGCACATTCTCACAAGCTCTGGACTGCACAGATATCCAACCTGTGAGCGAGGGTAATTGATATGGGCTGTTGGTTATAAGAATGCTTGAAATCGTAAACGCTAATCTTCAAACCACAAATGGTGCCTTCATTGTCAAAAAACTTAGAAACTTGGCGGAGCCGCACTGAAGAGTGGTTATGACCTCGCCTATGTGCAAGCAGGCAACAAATGCTGTTACATACACGGCATTAAACAAATACGTCTGATGTGGGCATGAAGATATAGGTGAGGACCCGCGAAGGATGTGCCGAAAAATTGGGAAGGTAATAAAAAGTCGTGTATCAACATGAAAACTCAATTTACCATTCAATGACAAAAAACATTTAAGCTTCATCTTCGAAACCCGCTAATCTATCACAATAGCCAATGGCCGAAACGTATGGGTTTGTGGTCGAAGCGGCATATGATCTTGGTACGTTTACCCGATAAATAGGGCGAAACGGGAATAGATCCCGAGATGTTGCTATATTAATGATGTCCACCAACGCTGCATTATTTGTGAAAAAAAAATGAGTTGATTTTGCATCGAATATTTTTTTTTTATGATTGGGTAACATTTCAAAATGGTAATGAGGTCACGCCACGTAGGAGGCCAAGCTCCGTAAGACCAGATATGGCCATAAACAGTACCATACTCTAATCTGCCCGGGGCATCAGTGCGTAAGTTGAGCATTGAAAAAGTATGCCAGCCATGCTCAAGGAAATAGAACCGACCGTAACGTCCTCTAAAAAGGAGCACCAAAGTGTACGGTCAGCTTTGGTGGCTCTTGTAAGACGAATAAAATAAAGGGCAGACTTAACGCCTTCAGTTAGATCGATTAGGCGACGCAGCCATGCTTAGTCTGGGACATCGACAGAGCAAAATTAATTACAAGGCTTTTGAAGCACTATAATTCTTTCAAAGTGACCTTTTCTCTCTAATTTATCCTTAGGAAGTCGAGCCTCTATACGCATAGTATCACTTTCTGCGAAGGGGAAGACCTGTCCCGACCCAATGGTCTTGTCAGGTGCATCCCTAAATATTCAGAAAGGCAAAGGAAGGGATTGAGGTTAATATGACATTGGTGACAAAAAGGAGCTGCTATACAGAAATCAGTTAAGTAGTAGTTTAGCAATCCATTCAAGAGCCGTATTAAACACTTCAAATGTTTTACAGAAACTTGAGCAACCCATTGACGTGCAGCGATCACACGAAGTGAATTTACTTATCTACTTGTAACTCAATTTTTTTATTTCTGTTTGTTGAAGCGTAAAGGAATTCCTGCTGTTTTTTGAAACGTAGAGCCCACCTAGCCTCGTGTAGCATGCAATGATGTGTTAGAGGGGGTGTTAGCCTCTATAATTCTACGGACCAACCAATGAATCTTTGCGCTTAATTATGTCGTCACAACAGAAAAGACAAAACAAGAATAGGAGGAGAGTAATTTAATTTTTATTGGCGTGCCATTAATTTCTTTTTCAAGAATAAAGCTGTCGTTCTCAACGAACATTTAGATGTCGTTCTTGTTCTTCTTAGCGCTTTTCCGCACACTGCTGCCATTTGGCAACCTATCAATTTCACTCGGCCTAACCCTACATGATTTTAATCGACAAGGGAGACCTCCGGCTAAAGAAGGCGCGAAACGCTCCTTTAAGTGGCGAAAAATGAAAAGTAAGTTTACTGCTAAGCTTTCGACCTGTTGACTCAGGACTTCATCAGAGCAAATAATGAAGTGCTCTGATGAAGTCCTGAGTCAACAGGTCGAAAGCTAGCAGTAAAATAAAACGTGGTGTTCCACAAACTATACATAGTATATCAATTATCACTATGCAAAACTTTAAAGGATAAATCAGATCTTGTTCGTATCTGCATGAATATGTTGCGAATTCATCGATGACGTGATTTGTTTGCCAGTCTTCGTAGAAACAAGTTAGCTGTTTGCGTCCTATGTAGCCGTACTTATATATGCTAATTCGGATCTTCAGTAAAGCGCATCTCATATACGCCACGTCTTACTTCTCTCGCATCTCTTAATGGACCCACTGTATTATTGTGATAAATCATTAATCGTGCGCCATGCTCTGTCCGTGGTAAAGTTTTACATTGCGACCACAGTATGGCGCTGTACATGGGCGCAACGAGGGGCGGGTCGGGGGGGGGCGGTCGCCCCCCTTTTCGGGAGCACGAGGAAAATTTTGAAGGTCAGATGTACGGTAATACTTCTGGCTCTACTCTTTTTGGCACGTTTGAGTTTTGATGTTTCTATATTAGACTTTGAAGATATGAAGCTCCAAATGTAAAGAATTTTTAAACGAGTATGTCAAGTTTACTTTGTGTTGTCTTTTGTGCATTTATAAGATATTTTTGTAATTCTCATAATTCCGCGAAAACTCGCTCCAGAATGCTGGAAATGGAATTCTAGGGACACTAGACTTCAACATGTCCCGGCCCCCCAGTAGCTTTCCAATAAAAACGACCCCCCTTCCAAAAATCCTGGTTGCGCCCTTGGCGCTGTAACATTACTTCGGCACAAAAAAATTGGTTCACCCGACGGAGTATGAATGATCGATTTTGGTCACATGTCTCTAAATACTACACAGAAAGGCTCCCAAAGATTGAATTTCATGACTTACCACCCGATAAAGAGAATATCCCACCATGTCGTCTGCCAGTAAAGATTTGATACCATCAATACCGTCATTTCCTGAACCAAGGCACACTAAAGGTGACTTGGGGTTGCCATCCTGGTACCCAGCGACAAACCTACGGATAATCAAAATATCGTGTCGTATTTTAGACCTTCCAAGGCTCAACATTAACTCACCATTGTCACGTACGATTCCTCGTCCTGACGAATGCAGTTATCCCGGCGAATGAAGTTATCTTTTAACCGCACAATTCCTGCTTATATACGATTCGTTTGCGAATGATGCAATAAATCCTGAAGACTCCTGACAGTAAATTGCATCCACCAGGACGACAGTCGTGTACGAAGATTATACCGAGTAGATCAGTCCGAAGGCTTTGTTCATGAACAACAATAAACAAAACTTGACATATTTTCGTCACTTGCAGTGACTATCTTAGTTCCCTTGTGAGCAATAATAGCGTGAGGTGAAAGGTGGAATTATTATTAATTATTTTAATTAATTTAACTAATTATTTTAATTAACATATAATTCTCTAATTACCAGTTCGTTGTCGTTGAAT
Organism: Nanipora kamurai; assembly: GCA_036872915.1. Lineage (NCBI taxonomy): Eukaryota > Metazoa > Cnidaria > Anthozoa > Scleralcyonacea > Helioporidae > Nanipora > Nanipora kamurai. The sequence goes on along the minus strand of JBAHVQ010000382.1, from coordinate 108,251 downwards.
CGTCTCGGACATCAGAAGCCGCATTAACCACTGAATCATCGAACTTTAATGAAGCTAAAAAAACAACAAAATTGTACCTTTTATGGTTTGAGACTTAAAAGAAACGAATAATTAATTACTCGCATCTTATCACGATAAGAAAATGTGCTCCTATACTCTATGTTTCTATTAAAGTTGGACAAGTTAAGTTGAGAGGTGCCCTTCGTGTAAGTGGCCTAGCCACTAAATATATGTACGATATTCCCTAGAATTTCCATACAATGAAATATTAACAGGGCTTTTCCATCCATATAAGTACGCCGTTATGCTCGGCCTTTTAAAAAAACGATTTACTGAAATGTTTGATGGGGGATCATTTTTTTTCAGAGACACCCTGTCCGTAAATATACATACATATATAAGTAAATACAAAAGACAAATTTTGCTTAGTAGCGACAGCAAAAAAACTCCGAGTAGCGACAGCAAAATGTTGTCTTTTGTATTTACTTATTCGCTCTACCAGTAATAGTATTGGGCGCTCTATATTTTCATACCAAATCTGTAACGTTATGCACACGTGGTACTCAACATATACACGTAAATAAATAGAAAGAAATATAAGAAGTTTACTGAAATTGCAGTTAGGAATTATGTTGGAAAAATAATATATAAACTGACTAAAAGAACTTTAGAAAACAATCTTATAAAATAGTTAAGATGTTTCGACTGAAAAGCTTCAGCCTTCGTCGGTTGAAAATAGAAAATAGGACTTACAAAAAATAACTATGTAGTTTCAAGCTGTCCTTGTTGGGAAAAGAACTGATGCCCACTGAATCCGCTAAAGATCTAGGTGTGACGTTTGACTCCATTTTATCTTTTATCAATCATATTTTAAAAACTGTTTCATCATGCATGTTGGCGTTAGCCGAAATAAATCGGGAAAACCTTGGCAAGCTTTTAGTAAGGATTTATTAATAACTTACGTTGATTCTTTAGTTTTTGGTAAGGTTTTCTATTGTTTTTCTGTGTGGTCAAATACTTCATACAGTAACTTGCGTAAGTTCCAAGGCATTGAAAACTTTGCAGCTAGCATTGTTAGCCTTGCCACAAGGTGACCACTTTTGTGTCGCCACTGTCGGGCTGCGAGCTAAAAAGTCCCGACCAGTCGACTTGTCTCACTTGCAGGAATTTAAATCTGATTAGCTATTCTAAATACCAAATGTGATTAGCATACGTCACATCATCACAATAACGTCGTTTGAATATGTGCTTGTTATTGGCGAGATTGATGACACCCCCCCAATTACACCCTAGTCCAAAAATCACCAGTAAATCTGGTATATTGCAAGTGGGACAAGTCCTTCCCAGCGGAGAAGCAAACCGCGAAAAAGAGACTGGGAAGGACTTGTAGCATGTCTACTCGCATTGTATGGGTACACGGAAATTCGATCGTATTGCACCTGTGTTGAAGGATCTGCGTTGGCTTCCGGTTAAATCACAATTATATTATATATTATGGTGCTACAAATGTAAAGGCTAGGCTTTAAATGTACGACGATGTAAGAATATAAGATACTGTGTACACAGTATATGAAACAGCGCAGAAAGTTAAAAGGTTGGTAGACTGTAGAATATATGTAATAAAATTCTACATATATATTTGGTAGTTTACCATCTCATCTATCTTCACAATTTAAAACCAGAGGTGAAGTAACAGGCCGTAAAACACGTAGTTCCCAGCTACTGAGCATCTTGCTATTTTAGAGCGGCTCGGGACAAACAACATTTTATTACAGAATTGTATCTTTACAGAATAATATGGAAGATCTAAAATTATGTAAGTCAATTAATAGTTCGAAGTATAATTTAAGAAACTGAATTTTTTCGCCAATTATTATAGAACGTTCGAGTAAGTCTTAGTACGATTTAATAGTAGGCTAGGTGACCCTATTCTAGTGTTATTGTTTTTTATTTTTTAACTAGAAAAGTTTTTGGGCTAATTGCATGTACCTTTTGCTGGCCACGAAACCAGAGTAGCACTTTGAATTTGACTAATACATAGTATCTGATTTGAAATTCGATATTTCTTCAAAATTGCTTATCGAAACCACTAGAAACTTTGCATATGAACGGAGGCCATTAAACCAACGACCACTGGATAAGTCTTGTTTTTAGTGTAAATCTTGTAAGTCTTGTAAGTCTTTAGTGTAAGTCTTGTTTTTAGTGTTTTAGTTTCCAGATCTCCTAGGCCCCACGACTCAATTCAATTTTTTCAGCGGAGGCATGCAACGTTTTTACACTGGTAAGGTAATTGAAAACACTATTGATTCACCCAAAGTGCTTTGCAAATAAGAAAAAAGGTCTTTTTGTATGAAAAAAATTGAGAGATCGGAAAAACCAGTCATTTGCTATAGTCATAAAATGGTCTGTATCCATTTGCAATTTCAAGTGGTATGGGAGTAGTTTTGATACAATACTCAATTTTATGGATTTTCCACAATGTCGTTTGACTGAGTAAAGTATATAAAGTCGAAATATTTCTGTATCTGTCTTCGTCTTATTTTAACTTGTATCTCAAGTTTCAAGATGTTAATTTTCGGATTATGTTTTATACTTTACTTTTTAAAATTGTCGACTGGTTACGGTTTTTCCGTTTGACTGATTTGACGTAATCATGTATTCTATTTACATAATATATAAAAAAAATCACTCCAGAACGAAAACAGATGTCGTACGTCTTCCAAACCATCCTTCCTCACTATACGCACCGTTTCAAACCAATTAAAATTTACGTTAGCTGTATAAAGACTTTCAGGAATTGACCAGAAGGTTGCAGGAATGTTTATAAATAAAAACGATAACTATAAGAATAAAAATACAAACCTCCAGTTGTTCCTTGCATTCCACTAAATCCACCAGTTATCTTTTTACCACCACCCTTCGATTCTCTTCCAGTGAACCCTCGGTCAGCCTGTAACACAGAGGTTACTTAATGCATAAACTACTTCTAACCTTGCTGATATGCCTTGCAGAAAGGTTTCCTCTAGTTCTTTGGAAGCATTCCACGATATGAACCGTTTTAGAACTAGAATTTTCATTGAACATACAAGGTTGGAACTCATTTCCTTCAGGAATACTGCGAAAGTATGCCAAAACATTACAAATATTACAAAACTAGAATATACAAGAGCCGTTTGAAGAAAATATGGCTTATGAATAAGTTTAAACTTTTACCTTTCTCTCGCTAGCCTCGCTGATATCAATCACCTTATTCTTGGTGCCACTACAAGCAAAAAAAGTAAAGAAATAGAAAACAGTATAAAGAATTGAACCTCAGCACTGTTTCGAGACTTTTATAATAACATAAACAAAAAATTCCGCGCTTCTAATTGGCTGAGAGCCAATTCAGTCCAATTTACAAAACATCTCCCTAAATCATGTTCACTTACACTTCAGTAATAAGATTTTAATACCCAGTAGAAAATCACTGACTGTGGTGGGTCATTACGACTATAAATAAAATAAGCCTTGGTTTCAGAGCAACTATGACAAGGACTGAAGATCCGTTAGTCTACAGTCTACAATTTATGGATGAAATGTAGACTAAATCAAACCGAATAAAGTAAGAACAAGAGAAATCCAAACAACGATGTTATAACGAAAGGCTCGTTCTTCAAGCTTTGTGAAAACTCAGAAAAGTTGCGAGCTCCCCAACGGGAATCGAACCCGCGTCTCCCGATTGCCGGTACGGTTGT
>JBAHVQ010000382.1:84180-100874 GCA_036872915.1 Nanipora kamurai | reverse complement strand
TCATCAGAAGGTTGCGGGTTCGATTCCCGTCTAGGGCTCAGAAATCGTTTTTCTGAGAGAACGAGCTTGACGAACTTTCACTGGTCGTCTGTTCACATCTCTCATAATTTCGGGTCTGTTGTATGCACCTAGTGCACTAACATTAACTGTTGAATCACCCAGTCCAAGCAAAGCCCACGACACACTGTTCAACATTTGTCAATCGAAGTCAGTGAACATGGAAAGATGTTGATCATAGGAGGATCGACAGGGGTAAGAGGGGACTTTGCAACGAAATGCACCTTCGTCACGCCCAAGTGGAACGTGGACAGATCTTATCTTTTGAGATACGGTGAATTGTGATTAAGGTTGGGGTTACGTTGATACTTGATTTCTCGTGAAGAAACACTGTGTTCTCTATGCCCCGTGGTTTCCACACTCGCAGGACTTCGTACTCCGGAACTTCATATTTTCCAGACAACCCATTACATCACTGGTTGCGTAATGTACATCGCAATCGAAATTTCTCTGAAATTATTGGCAAAATGAAGTTGGCTCCCCATTGTATCGAACTTCGCAGTGATGTGCTTTCATAAATAAAGTTCAATTTTTCCGACCTACATGCTCGTTCTAATCAACGTCCATGAGCCTATGACTCAAGAACCAACATTTGCCGATGAACATTTGTTGGCAACAAATGTTGAACTATGTTGGACGAAACAAATGGGTCTCTTAATCCGCATCAGTTGGTAACAAATATAGTACATTGTCGAAAACAAAGGCGTCTCTATTTTGTTGAACAGGGTTTAATAGGCCAGTTCGTATTTTCATCGTATTAGCCATGAATGACGATGTTGAATGCCGTTGATCGACGAATGTTCAACGGTGTATGTCATGGGAGATAGTGGGGGCTGTAGCTAACACGGAATACAATCTGATCAGAGAACAAGACAAAGATTACGTAGGAAACCAAAGTATCGAAGCAAGTCTGGTTTCACCTTTTACTCGACTCGATGTCGAATGTCTCTTAGTTACTGCGAGAAAGAGATTCAAATGTTTTGACCTTAGAACGCTTAAGACACCCAGCTCAGCCAATGTGTCCCATTTGCCTGGCAAAATGCGCCCCTTTACACTAAGTGCAACTACTTCCTCTACAGTTGTCTCTTGGGAAATTGTGAAAATCGTGTTCCAGAGCTCCAAAAATACGAAAATCTTAACGTTAGACGTTCGCGTACGCACATAAAATTGAAGCTATTCACTCCGAACAAGTGTAGGAATAGCATTAAGACTACTTATCAATTTTAAACCTAAAAATCAGAAAGAAAAATTAAACTAGACTCTAAAGAATTCCCAAACAAACCTCTTTCTGTTGTGTGGTAATTAGAATTAACAAGAAGCCTAACGCAAACATTGAGAAATCACTAATGCTGACGTCATCCGCGCGCTCTCCGAGGCACGCAATATCGCGGATGGTCTGGATGATTTTTATAAAAGAGTATTTCAAATGGCGGTATATGAAAAAAAACCCAGTGAAGCCACTAGTTGATTCCGTGCCGATGCTAACCTCAAACGTATTATGACCTCGAATTTTTTAACGCTTTGTTTAATCCTTGAGTCAGCAGCTGGCTTAGAACCTTATCCCCTATTGTGGTATTTAATAAACGCCCCGATATTGCTACAATCTTGCTGTGTGCTGATGTGTTCCGTCCTATGACCGGTCTACTAATTTTTAAGCTGTAGTACTGCACACCTGGGAATGTCCTAATGTAATGAAAGTGTTGGTTTTTCCGTCATAGGCTGATCGTTGGAGACTTAATGCCACTTATCTTTTTTTTTTCGGGAGGGAAGAGAGGTTTCTTCTGAACGAAATAACGAATATTCAACTATTTTAACATTTTCTTGCAGTCTCCTTGCGTAAGATCTGTTACTGGAGAGTTTACTGGAGGGATCTGAGAATATCCCCCGCTGGCGTGAAAAACAGTCTGATCGGAAATTGTCCTCGACGTGGCCAAATACCTTGAATACCCGGCGTCTGTCTTGATGTATTTTTGATAGGATAATTTAATATTGTTGTTTAGTAGCTTCTATTACGAAACAGCTGTTTACCCTCCTTTGTCTGAGTTAATTGCTATTTCTAAATTATTTGTTAATTAAAACCTAATACTGGTTCATTCAAAACCTGTTTTTGCTAATGACGCAGGTTTTGCCATATGACGCTGCAAGTACTACCCAAACAAGGAAAGGGCTTTGAAAGGTAGCTGTCTGTGTAGAGTTTTACTAAACAGGATTTTTGAGTCTTTAATTCGGCGAACATTTTACCGGTTAAATTTTACGGGTTGTTTTCCTGGCTCGTATAGTTGTCGCATATTTGACTTTAGTGATAAAATAGTTGAATTCGAAAGTAACATATCTCGAGGTACATGCCAGCGTTTGTCAGACTCAAACAACCCAAAACTGTGGCATTGCGTCAGGTCTGCCTTTTTATGTTTTTCACCGCCTACTCGGCATCATTAGAGCCATTAATGTAAGACAATCGGACGCATCTTTGCTCAAGACTTCGATAAGACGTGAACCGGCCCACTGAAACAGCTACAACTCACGCCCCTTGTCTTTGATGCTTAAGTAGTTAGGTTTACTGAGAGACTTAAACTTAGTTTTTGTGGCTTTTCTACGATTCTTTCGGGTCGATCTAAGTTGACGCGTGTCATGTACAATTGGCCATAATATAATATTGGCCTGGACCTGCAAAGAGAAAGAAGAACGCGTGCGTGCATGCATTTCTGATAACAAAACTTGCGGATACCAGATGTGGCCGTCCACTATTTATGGCCTCTTGACAACTGACCTTATGTCACTCATGAATCACAAATAAACACCGTTGTACTGTTGTGGAGTAATTGTTATGGTATTCTTACTGAATTTTTTTATAATTCCTGTGTTGCTGAACTGGACACTTCGACTGAGGTATTGTGTATGCAAATTGAAAACATCCAAAACCCTGATAAAACGACATACCTGTAATATTATTCTTATTCAAATAAACGTTATACTGATTACCGATTTCAAAATTATTCCTTTATTAACAACTCAAGTAAGACTAGCAAACTCTATGTAAATTCACCGTGATATAGCAAAACTCCGAAGACAAACTGAAACAACAATCTCTTGTGCAATACAACCCTAAATTATGCTAATTTTCAAAATTTCGCCAACTATTTTTGGGAGATAAATACACATGCTGTAAACGTAAACAGCAAATTTTATCGTACCAGTTTCTGGGTAATTTAGTTCATAAGGGCTGTTTATGTAGGCGGCGAGCCAGCGGTAATAGGCGTTCGTGCTACCCTTTTACTGGAGCGAATTCATCCCGCCTGCCGAGATGGATTGAAATCGAAGCTACCATAAAATATCCTTGGCACATGCCCGTTTTAAAAAATAACTTCTTGCCAGTCGAGAACTCGTCACAATCACAAGAGAGATAGAAAAATTAACAAAAAATAGCAAACTATTGAGATATCAGTGCTCTATTCATCTATATAGCCCCAAGTTATTACCGGGCTGCCTCGCCTCCCATGTGAACAGTCACCAATGCAAGGGTCTATTTGCCGTTCTGTTGTATGTCCGCCGGTGTTTGGCTGTATTGTTGGAAACGTTGAAAGGTTGTTGAAGTGGCGAAGCTAAAATAAGAGGGCTACGTAAGAGGGCTTTCGAAGAGCCATTGCTCGAAATGTTAGGTTTTCAGTTTAACATGTTGGTCAGTTTTGCCACTTTTTGTATGTTGTTTCGCACTCCTAATGCAGCATTCAATTTTCACGCATAGCCTCAATCAAAGATCAGAAAAATTGAAACATCTCTTTAACAAAACTGAGGATAAGCAAGGGGAAAATTTTTTAAAATTTTATTTTGGCAATTGGCTATAACAGGAAGCTGTCAACCCGGAAGCTGAAGGGCTTCATTTTGTAGTTCAAGGAATAACCAGTTTGATCAACTGAGTATTTTTCGGTAAACAACTCAAGAAAAGTAGAGTGCTTAGGATCAAAAACACATATAGTGCACTTCATGTTACTCTTCATAAGGCATTAATATAGCTGATACTCTTAGTATGCTCAATCTGGTGATTTCTGACCATGTAAACGCAGAAAACGCCATAAAACTATTTGTCATCGCTGATCATTCTTTTGATCAAAACTAATCTTCTCCTGACGTTACCGTAATACTCTGTGCAAAATCGTTCTGAGGGTTGTGGGCGAAGGTTTGGTGCGACAATCGACGTATAGGGGATATTTCCCAGGAAATATCTCTGCAGATTCATTGACTTGGGCTCGTTACTCCTACATGGTTCCATCAACGAGTCTTGGAATATCGTATCGTCGATTGTAGTACTTCTTGGACAGCCGTAGAGCGACTAAATATCTCAGCTCCAAGCAACGGAGGAAGTCTGTGTGTTCCAAGACACGATACTCCTGCTCAAATATCGTCCTTATGTCTGCAAACTCCATTGGTGTAAGCGTTCCCGATTCGGAAACTTTGAGTTCGGAAAAGTCAAAGAAATTTACAGTAAGTGCTATACCTGATGAATTACCACAGTTGTTAGCAGTCCTTCCCTCCTCAGACAACTCTAGTTGAATGGACGCCAGTTTTAGGTCATCGTAACGTCTGTTGGTTTTCGAACAGATTCATGCATTACGCAAGATTACATGGAGTTCGTTTACAGTAATAAGGTTAAAAGGACAGGATGCATAGGTTTCTGCACACTGCACTTTGTTCAGCTTTATTTCTCGAACCTAAAGTTCTCCTGGAGAAATATTCGAATAGTCCTTCTACTCGGCTGATGTATTTCGTTAATCAGCGTTTACTATGGGACTGAGTTAATCTGGAAGGCATTTTCTGGCAGACTTTTAACGTGAAAATTTACCAGATTTTTAGTTTCATCCATTTGTGTTAGAATCGCCGTAAATGACAAGTACAGAATTGGAATAAAAAATCGAACAGATTGAACCCGCCTTGCTTCTGTGCGTTTTGCAACCCATTTTTCAATCAGTCCTGTACATTTTATTGTGATTTTCATAAGACCAGATCAGCCTTGAACTAAGTCCTGTTAACTTAGTCAACGGACTATTTAACAGTACCGTGTCTTCGAATATAGTGGGAAAGTTTTGAAGTATCAAGCCCATTCGCACTGTATGTGCCGTTGCACAATAATGCGATTGCTGGACTTCTGGGTTGTCTCTTCCATGAGAAGTATGGAAAATGCGATGAACGATGGGAGCATTTGACTTACATGTATATAATTGAGTTCACTTTAAAATACAGATGTGTCTGTTCGGTAAATCAATTACCAAAGTGCGATCACTGTGATGCTTAGAAATAGAGAAAGGATCAGGGAAAGTCTTCCTATCTCGTTGTTGTTTTCATCTTGTTTTTCTCAGCTTATCTTTGATGTATTCAAATAAGCACTCGAATGATCACAAGCTGTTGTTTACCTGATGTTTTGGGATGTTGTCAAGTGTAAAATATGACTTTAAGCACTCCTGGCTTTGTTCATATCTTGCTAAAAACAGCAGAATGTTTAGCTACAATGCGCATTTCCCCTTTCCTTCTACTTATATTTTTAGTGGTTGTATTTTTGTCGGTTGATCATGCATGTCACCGTGTCAGAACAGGTAGATTTGAAAAGGTTGTTTGAACGTGAGGCTTAAATAAGTGTTTGTATTTCAGCTTGAACTGATCTTTAGGCAGGCAGTTTGCTAACTAAAGGAACAGTTTAATTCGGTTCTACTTGACGTTTTACTCAAAGAGTTTTATTTGTATTTGGATGACTGCTGTGACACTAAAAATATTAAAAATGGCATTTTCCTGTAGCTTGTTAAAATAAAGATGCAAACCAGAACCATAACTGCAAAAATTAAAGCCAGTAATTATTTTTTAATGATTTGAGGCTGTATTTACAGTAATGGTACTAATAATACTGAAACTGCACCTCAGTAAGGTCTATCTAATAAACAAGGGAAAGTATGAATGAAGTTCACATCTGGTGCACCAGGGCTTGATGTAACAGTGCTCTCCCCAGGATTTTCTGAAAGTTTGGGGAAACTCATCGAGAAATATAAACCCCATGTTCAAGAGGATGGGTTGAACATATTTCAGAGGTATATGTTTTAGTTTAACTAACACCTGATTCCACTCGCAGTCCATCTCTAAATTCTAGCTAGTGAACTATACTCCCATAAGTCAGTGTGCTTGACTAAAATCAAAATTCTGTCAAGCTTTACAGTATTTTCAGGATTGTACAATGAAGTGATGCAAAATTATATTATGAAATGGTACTTCAATAAATAATAACAAGATGGCACAAATAAGCCTCAGAACTCTTAGGGGATGATTTTGGCCTCCCTCCTCCAAAGTATATGGCAAGACCTACATGTATGTATACATGTAGTTCACTGTCTAACTGGGAGATTTGTGCATCATACTAATTTTGTAAACTAAGCTGACAGTTTCTCTGACAGAATTTTTTTTTTAGTATGTACTGTTTGTGGATTGCTGCAATTTTATTTAATAACTACTGCAGTTTCTATTTGGCTGATGTCTTCCATTCAGAAGCAACTGCTTTAATTATTATGCATTATTTTTGAGGTGATCCCCTATGTTGCAATTTTTGTAAACATTTTACATACAAGCTTTTGGTCTTTAGATGGTCTTAAAACTGCTGTACAGTACTACCTTGTATCCAAACAGATCACAAGGATAGCAACTTATTGCTCTCCTTTGTCTGCCAACTAAAGGATCATTAATTTGGCTCAAAAATTCTTCAATTGTAATTATGACATAACTGCTTGGACATGTCAGCCCCCAGCATAAAACTGCCAGACATTTTGTCTATTGCACTTGAAAAATTAGATGGTATTATTGTAAACAAAATTTTATAATTATAGGTCTCAGTGATATGATTTTAAGGGCAAATTTTGTTTCAATTCAAGATAGCTTTTTTGAAGTCATAAGGGATTCGAGGCAAGTTTTTGAAGCTGTGTTTAACACCTGTTGTCTGTACAAATAGAATCGTATAGATGTTGCTGACGATGGTTTTCATAGAAATATTTTCCAAAGGCCTGCACCAACAGGTTCAACTACAGCCTAACCTAGGTCCAATTTAAAACATTTTAATAAATCTACCATACAAATGCCTTTGGAAAGCTTTAAATCTTTGATATGTGAACTTATATTTTCTTGATGTTTACCTAACCACCTGCTTACATGTATTAAACTGTGATCACCTTAAGTATTGATTGCTAATCCTCATTTTGCCATTATCTTCAACTTTAGCATGTTTGTTGCCATTACAATTGATGAACTGTGAAAGCTGTCCATGTTAAATGTTACTAGCCATAATAATGTAAAAATTAATTTTTAATATACAATAACACTAGCAATAACATGTCACTAAGCACAAAATGGCTCAAAAAAATTGTTATGTATCATAATATTTTTTAGTTGGATGGGAATTTTTCCCAAGGTTTAAATCATTTTAATATGCACATGTCATATAAATGTATCTTTTTGTGTCTCTTTTACGTTATGTATTCCTGCATGTAAACTATCTTAAAACATTCGAATTTAATTTGAATTTTTAGTTTGCAGTCAAAAATTTCCTAAGACTTTATCTTAAAGCATGTTCATACATGTAATTTTGTGCTCTGGGATTGCCATTCCTGTGTAAATATCAGACTCGTCAATTCCATTGTTGGCCTGAAATTGCTTATACACTGTCTACAGATTTACTAAAGATACCTTAAGTATCTTTGCTCTGTTAAGTATTGTGCTCTTAAGATACCTTGCCAAAATTGAAGCATACTAATTTAGCCGTATGATAGACTGTAATGATACTACTATTAAACTGCACATTACAGAAAAAGTGAATCAACCTTTATACTGTAATTTTGGACCACTATAATATTAGTTTCTCTGCAGATTTTTCAAATAATCAGTAAAATATAACATGCGACTTTATGAACTACTAAAATATTAAAAACTGTACTACCAATGGACAGGTTAATGGTTTCCTTGTGTAAAAGGAAGTTCAAATGTAAAATTCAGGCTACCCTCAGAATGGTGTACAATCGCATGAATAGACACCTTGGCATATTTCTCAGCTACAAGTGCAATCTATGGACACCTTGTTTAAACTCCATTAACCCTTTGGCTGCAGATGGGATTTTATACAGACCCACTTGGAACAAAAGAGAACAAAACAAAGACAAAGACAATAAAACAAAGCGAGTACAAAGAACAATAGAAAAATGTTTTCAGGAGTTAAAGGGTTAAGCAATATAAAATACTGCATATAAGAGAGATAAATTGTTTGATTGAACTGTATCATGGAACACAATTACAGTATTTTCTCTGAAATCAAACAAGACATTCTGTTTTCCTCTTTGTAGAGGAAGATAAATGGCAGGATGTTATGTTCACATCAATCTGGAGAAGTCAAAAGCATTTAATGTTACCCATCCTGAATTTGCAAGCTTCAACATGTTGATGTTAGGGATGTTAATCATTTAATGTTCGAAAAGGACAAAATTAATTAGCAATTGCAATTTAGTATAATAATGTAGAGATCAACATGGACTTTTAAAGTGTATGATTGCATAATTACCTGCATGAAACAACAATTAAGTTTATATGAAAAACTCTTAAAATGATAAAGGAATGCATTCAATGGTTTTTTGGTATCTCACTTAGTTCTTGACACATTTCAGCTTGTTTGATATGTAAATGAGATGGAGTAATGTCATATTACTGGTACAGCATTTTGTCTAATTCAAAGTTAAGTTATAGTGTATCTCCAAGATTATTTAACAAAATCATTTGAAATCACATAATACTGAGCATTGAGACAGTGCCTGGAGCAGCTCCATATGTATCAAAATATTATTGTTATAGTAACATAATAGTTTCCAGACCCTATAAATCTGTAAAGTGCAATCCTTCTGCTTCTAGACTAATATGTACTGTAACTATGACATCAATATTTTTACATGAAAGTACTCAGTGTTATAAAGTGAACCAACGTATAAAATATCAAGAGATTTCATTGAATAATGTTAGAGATACTTCTTACTTCCAAATTGGCAAAAATGCTGTACTGATCATATGACATCTCATTTGTACATATAAAAAAAAATTCAAATGTCTCCACAACTACAGTAAGTGAGATAAAGAAAACTGTAGAATGTTTCTTTGTCATTTTCAGAGTTTTTTCAAATAAGATAAACATAATTTTTTGTTTCATTTCATTCAAACCATGAGCCATAAAATAGTTTCCTCTATTTCTAATTCATATTTCAATAGTTTGCATGGCTAATAACTTTAACTCATTGTTGTCTGCGAAGATAAAAAATAAGTCAAAAACGTCTGCTTAACTTCACATCATGGTTGCCCAAGTCAAAAACCACTTTAAGAGGATGTTGGTCAAAATAACGAAAGTTTCTGCCATACACTGGTGACAGGTGTTAGTGGACCTGGGATAGAGTTAAAGTGGAGCATGCACCTCTCTGATGTGCTGCATAAAGCAAATGGGTTGTAATATATCATACACGAGAAGGAGTGTTTCATCAGGATATCCAAACACTGAGAAGTTTGTTGAAAACCGAGGCGATAGCCGAGGTTTTTTACAAACTTCGAGGAGTTTGGACATCTGATGAAACACTCCTTCTCGTGTATGATATTTCATCTCAAAAGAATGAGTATTGAGGAGAAAATCAAGGTGAAAGTTGGCTTAATTTATGTAATTTCTTCCTCTGATATCCAAACAACGTCTTGGTAGTGATTTCCTTTGTGTTTTTAGCATGAATTATTAATGAATTTGAGATGGTTATTTATCACACACTGAATTTGAAATTATCTGTATTCTTTACAGGTTTATAAAGTAGTTGTTCAAGTTGGAAACAAAACCTGGTTTATATTTCGACGTTACAATGAGTTTAACAATCTCTATGAAAAGGTAAGTTTGGGAAGACTTTTGTATTATAACAAAAACTGCAAAGCCTGGTGGCAGTTTGGTAACACTTTCACTTTAAAATACTGTAATTGGTTTAATCTAACTGGTGACCATTGGTAAAAGAGTATTGAGCACAAGGCGATTTCTTCATTTGCTTGAGATATTACAAACAGTGAAAACATTTTCCCTCATATAGAATCCAAATAAAATATAAATCACATTCTTGCTTAATAGCAGTTTTTACACTGGTTTCCACAGAGTTCCCAAATTAATGCATTTTCATCAATACTGTAATTGCATGAAAAACATTTGTATACCAGAATGGCAAAGGGAAGAGGTGGCAATGGTGATATTCCAAAAAGGCTTTTGATATCCCTTTAAAATAATTACTTGATCTCTTTATATACCAGTAGTGCTTCTTAAAAACCTTCAGACCAACCTTAGTGGTATAACATTTGACATCAAGTCTGTCAAACTTTCATTCCAAACCTTGTTGGTCAGTTACACCTGTTGGTAGAAATTTGGACCATCTGAGCTACTGAACACCCACCCCTGTAATGAATGAATAATATTATTGTATTAAATAGTATGCTAATTGGTATTTGTTTGCTTTCTCTATTTTTCACTTCAGTTAAAGAAAAAATATCCAGACCTACATTTTAAATTACCAGGAAAGAGAATACTGGGAAATAACTTTGATCCAGGTACCTCTACAGTTGTCACAATCCATTCATAGCAGTATGTATTCCTCTGATCTAGTTCAACAAACTTCTTGGTTAGCCTCGCGTGAAGTACATAGACTTTCCAAATTCCAATAGTGCTTACTAAGTGCAAGTGCAGGTAACCTGTAGCAAATACCGTGCTACTAACTTCCATGTATCAAAGATAAGAACCATTCAGTCATTTACATTATTTGTATAATCTGCAACCACCAAACAGATACATTATTTTTTTGCTGAACCTCTTGCAGTAATCATGACAACTACAGTAAATCCCAGTGAAACCAGCAAACACAAAGCAACATTAAGGATACTGTAAGAATCATGAATTTACTGAAGAGCCTAGTAGCTTTGCTGCTAGAGAATAACTTAGAAAGAGAGAAAATAAAGGTAGATCAATGCCAAATGGGTGGAAGAAAACTGAGTTTTGTTGAAAACTTGTTAAGCTGCTACAAGTCTGCTTTACCTCACCAAGAAATTCAGTTCGATGTGCAACTTCACAAGAAATAAAAACAACATATACCCGGTACAGAAAAAAACTAGGTGACCTACCGTACTACGAGACAATATTATGAAAAGTAGATTGTTGAACATATGTACATATACTTATTTGCAACAGCACAAGAGTGGAAATTATCGAAAATTTGTTCATAGAACTGACTTTTTTAAGTGAAAGCTCTTCGTGTGACAAAGGGCCTTTTCTCAATATGACAGTGCTATGAACATAAAGATTTTGTGGCAGTCTACATGTACTACAGACTGTAAGTGACAGCTATATTCTTTTTTTGTACAGATGTAAGTATAAAGATGTATTGTAGATTTTGGAAATCAGAAGAGCCATTTTGACAAAGAAACAAAACAAGCTCTTTGAATTTGACTAGATACCTCCACCATGTGAGCCTTTGAAGCGACATTTTCAAAATTACCGATATAGATGTTGCAATCCATGTTGGTTCTAAATGTTCTTTGTTGTCAACCTTTTTTTTTCTTTCCCGTCAAGAATTTATTCGTGCAAGAAGAGAAGGTTTGAATGATTTTGTCATGAAGCTGTTGGCAATACCAAAGATAACTGAACAGTGAGTTTTATTAAATAAAAACTTCAAATTCAAATATTTTATTGGCACCTTACTTGTGAATTTTAGAGTGTAATTGAGCAAAATGTTCAAGTACAGTATTTCCAATCTTGTAGCTGTCTACTCACTGTCCCATTTTGTCAACTGTAAAGTGGGTGAATAATCTGCTATGGTTCTTTGTCAGTATCAACAATTATAATTGAAAGAACATAGCCAAAAATCTTTGAAATTTCTGACCACTGGCTTAGCTCTAGCTTGTGTATAACTATACCTTTTGCCCTTCATTAAAGCGAAAACAGTGTCTATTAGAACGATTATCATCTTCAATAGTGCCTTTCAAACTTCAACAATGCCAATCAAGTACAATTGTGCTAAAAGTAAATTCATTTACAACAAGTAATTGAATATTTCATTAAATTGAAGTTCTACTGTATAACGTCAAAGAAAAAAAAACATTAATATTTATGGTATTTGATTAGTGTTTATCAAAACTCAATAAGAAATATGGGGAATCAACGAAAATAAAAATTCAATCAGTGACAACCTGTATTATTGATGTATGTTGTGTGAAGAAGACTGGTAATTACCTGTTACCAAGACTGGCAGTGTCTACAAATTGTTGCATGAGATATACCGGTGGCACTTGAAACATCATTTTCAGATATGTGTGCGGCTAGAGTGAGCATTACCGTGACTGAACAAAGAAGGATACCGAGGAGATCTGCAGGATAACAAGGGAAGGTTAATTGATACTGTTTTATGAAGAGCTAGTACAAGACTATATCTAACAATGGCAGATACTTTGGGATTCAGTCACTCAACTGCCACAAGGATAATATCCAAAGAAGGGAGGGTTAAGAGTCCTTATGAACCTTACCTTATCTTCATGCTATATACTCTCTCTCCATTTTGGCTCAGTCATTGTAATGTTCAGTCTAGCCGTACACATGTGAAAACAACATTTTAAGTGCTACATGTATCTTGTGTACTTGTATGTATAACATCTGTACCCACATATTATCGCTAATTGACTATTTATTCTGTGTTGATTTCCCTGTTTTTCTTATTGAATTTTGATTGATGCTAATGAAATACCATAAATGTTAATGTCTTTTACATTGACGTTATTGAACTTCAATTTAACGAAATACTTAATTACTTGTTGTTAATGAATTTACTTTTAGCACAATTATAATTTGATTGGTGTTGTTGAGTTTGAAAGGCTCTATTGAAGATGACAATTGCTCTAATGAGCACCGCTTTTGATTTAATGAAGGGCAAAATGTGTAATAAGTGACGTCGCATTGCAGTTTTGTTAGGAATACTGTTGTCCAGAATGTATGGGGCAGGCAGTTTTTATGCCAGACGTTTCCCATTTACACAAATATGGTATTGATTATACAACAAACTACAAAAGCTGAAATGGGAAAGTTTTTGTACTTTGTCTGTAAAATAAAAGCTTGCTTGGTTTTTTTTTTGGTTTGAAAAAAAATTGAGACATTTTTCATGTTACATTTTGAAGTATTGTATACATTTCATACATAAAATCTCTCACTTATTGATTCAAAGTTCCATTATTAATAACAGTTCCATAATCAAAAATCTGTACTGCAATACAGGTATTAACCTAAAAAAATTTTAAATGTTCATTGCATTGTACTGGTACTGCCTAGTTCAGAAGTTTAACTTTTGAACAGTCTGTCTCACTGCTTTCACATCAGATTGAGCCCAATTTTAGTCTATTCCAGGCCACCTCAAATGAGTGGATACAAAACCAGTTTGAATCCAGTCAAGTGGCATTTACATTAGTGGAATCTTGGTCCAGATACGAATCGATCTTGCCGATGTGAACACACATACTGATTCTGACATGGAACATTCATCCAAAAAGAATGCAAGATGCTGCGACAAGTTTCATTTAAGCAGAAAGTGAGATGACAAAGTTTGGGTTTCGGAGTGTTTGAAGTATTAATGCACTGTTTTGTCCCATTGCTGGTCTAAATTAAAAGGTTTTTTCTCTCACCTGCATTTCTTCCTAGTCAAAGACCTAAAAATATTACTCAGATACTTTTGGTTGAAACTGCATGCCGCACAAAAGTTACATATAGCGACTTGCAGTCCCAAATGACCTACCAAGGCATAGAAAAGTGTAGCACCTAAAATTTAACTCACTACGTGGGATGCTGCTAAGACTTGGTAAGACAAGTGAGCAGGTGGCTGGATTAAGTCATATCTCACGTTTCATTGAAGCATTTTTTAATTTAATTTATTCATGTGATTATTAGTTTATTTTTTATATTTGTAGATAATTTGTTTTTGTTTTATTTATTGATTTTATCGACTTATTTTACTTGTTTTATTATGTCTTATTTTATTTTACTGATTATATGCATGTAATATGTAGTCATTCATGCATTTATGTATTATTCGTTTAATTTTGCAGCTCACTTGTCAGGGAGTTCCTATTAATCGACAATCCGCGGAAAGCCAACGTTCACGAGGAAGATGAAAATGAGACAAATGGTGTGAACCATGAGAATTCTGAATCTCTGGTGAGTTAACGTACATTACCAGTTTTGTTTTTTGGTTTTTGTTTCTTTTTTCCTTTTTTAACCGCTGATAGTCCAGTCAATATTCTGTGTGAACAGACATGGTTTTACGCTACTCTGGGTTAAAAAAAGGTTTTGAACATAGTTTACAAAACAACCGTTCATGATCCAACGTTTCGACACTCCTCACCAGTGTCTTCATCAGGGGTGATTGATCGGAGCATGAGGTCCCTATTTATATCCTTAGAGAACAATAGATGACGTTGTCTATCAATGAGATGCAAATAGGCATCTGGTAATAAACCAGCGTCATCGCAATTTATTGGAGCGGGGTGCTATTGATACGTTCTCCATTTATAGACGTTTCTATCCTTAAAATAGTCGTAAGTTCGGTGCAAAGTGTGTTTTAGTGTAGAAGAAGCGTGATCAACATGAGATGTTTGTTGGATTCTGCAATTTTCGATTCTTATAATGGAGCGTTGGAGCACATTCTTACGATTATCACTTTTAAAGCGCATTATCTTTGGATTTCTTCGGTGAACTGTTCAGAAAATTGGTATGAGGGTAGATATTCCAATTAAAGAATAAAATATCAAAATATCAGGGCAGGTTGTCGATACAGATTTTTGCAAAAAAACTTTTTAACAAAAAAGTGCATTTTAAAAAATTCTGTCTTACGAAAAATTTTGCAAATTAGATGAAATTTAGGATTTGAAAATTAGGTTTGTTGTTGAGCTTACTCTGTTAGTATTAATTACCAAGTTTAAAAGAAATTCACCGAAGCAAACATAAAAAAATGTAACATTTGTAGTTACGTTGATGGTGGCCAAATTCGAAGGTGGCCAATTCGGAAAAAATGCCTTAATTTCTTTTCGTTTTATAAGTCCGTCACACAGAATTTCTGTCGGTAACCTTTTCAACAAGGGAGGAGTCATCTTCTTAGTCTTACATGAAACAGGACTCAACGGTAGTCAAAATCCTAATTCGAATTCTAATCTTAGCCCTAATCCATATTTAACGCCCGCTCTAACCGTAATTCTTTTACTGATAGAAATTCTGTTTTTTAGGCGAAAGATTTAGAAAAAATGGACTTGGGTGGAACGATTAATCCAAAGTACGAACATTGAATAGTGTTGTATTCTTCCATTGTTTTCTATAAATTGAGCGGAAATATTGTGTAGTGAAACTGTTACTTTCTTAAGTCACGCATAATTTGCTTCTCATTTGTTTCTGTCAGGTGTAGAATTTTAAAAGACAAACCCGTTGGGAACTGATCTTGTACAATTTAATAATTAACAATTTAATACTTTGGATCTAATTGTTAGATCAGTCCATCATATTTGTAAAGCGCATGAGTTTGGGCGTAGCTTGGAACTTTATTATAACTGCATGGGTCCGTCTAGGAGTTCTCACAAGTGGCCAAAACAGAACATAAAAGTGCATTGAAATTATTCTTCTGTGGTTTGTGGCATGGCAGGCTGGTTTTATGAAACTAATTCTCAAGAACAACCAGCAGGCGGTCGTCAAGCTCATGACCTCAGAAAAACTATTTTTGAGCCATTGGCGGGAATTGAACCCGGAACCTTCTGATGACCGGTGAGACGTTCTAACCATTGAGCTACCACGACTCAGAGTAGCGACAGCAACTCTTAACTTTGTTGTATATATATATATATATATATATAAGAAAGTTAAATAAATAAAAATAAATATATATATATATATATATATATATATAGATAGATAGATAGATATTGATATATATGTATATATATATATATATAGATAGATAGATAGATATTGATATATATATATATATTAAAGCAATTAATTCATTTAAGTAAAGCAGTGAAAAATACCTCTATTTAACAAATCTGGGTTAAGCGAAGTTTTTGCTCTTCACCCAAAAATACTCGTGTAATATCACTGACCTCAAAAACTTTCCAAATATTATTAAACAATACAGCTACGAAAGTTAAAAGGTTGCTGAACTGCTGAGCTTATGTGTAAAAGTTCTGACATTTCGAGCAAGGGCCTTCTTCAGAGAGTGACTTCTTAACTCCCTGAAGAAGGGCCTTTGCTCGAAACGTCAGAATTTTTCTACAAAAGTAAGGCAAGCTACCAAACTTTCACCTTTCTATGCTGTATTATACTGTATACTGCCGACGCAGCATTCAATATTTTTAAATGGTTATCAAACACTAGTTGTTTAGAGTCCTAATTTACTAGTTCAAATTTACCTCAGATTTGTCGTCGAGCCCTCATGGTTCAGTGGTAAGAAAACCGCGAGTATAAAATACCTTCATACGAGCAAACTCAATCTACAGAGCGTAGAGAGTGTAGGTGTTTGCAAGCTTGGATATAAACAACGAAAGGC
>JBAHVQ010000382.1:59959-77278 GCA_036872915.1 Nanipora kamurai | reverse complement strand
TTTTTTTGTCCCTAGTTCTTAACACGAATAATGGTTTCTTTTTCCATTTTTTTGTCCCTAGTTCTTAACACGAATAACGGTTTCTTTTTCCATTTTTAACAGAGGAAGTAAAACGGATGACGAGAACTCAATTTAATCATATCTTCTTCCTGGACTAGCAGAACAAGATACATCAGATTTTTTTTATCATTTAATGTAGAAAGTATTGTAATTTATAATATGAGTTGTGGTAAAAATGATAATTCTAGCAATGTATTAATTATGTAATAATTGGATTTGTTACTCTATCTCTACTTCCAAAGTATTTCGTATGATGATATTGGTTTTGAGCAGTTCTGCCGTTCCTTATGGTGCAACGACCTTTTATGGAAATTATCTTACCTGACTTGAACATTGAATAATATTATAGATAAATGTAAGTGTAGTTGCAAATACGAAGGTGTTGATATAGGACTGAGTTAATTATAATTGTTTTGAGCTGTGAGCTCGCTTGTAAAAACAGAAACACGATTGAAAAGACGAAAAATTTACACAAATCCCATCTCAACGGCAAATTTCGCTGAGAATTTCTGGGCGGCAATCAAAAAGTTGTACCCTACAACACCTACAAATGCTGGTGCAGGTTCGTTGCTCAACATAAATAGGACCAAAACATCTGAAAAAAGACTTACCGCAAATGGTGGCCAAATTTTGAAAATCTAAATTTATTCCGTTGCGGGATTTTATTTGGCACAAGCCTGAGTGTGAAACTATTGCTACTTTATGCAGCGAGCGATTTATTTTTAAAGAAGCCAAACAGGAGCAGGAATTGAAAAGTCTCAAACGAAATAAATCCGCAGGTGCAGACAACTTCCCCACTGGCTTGTTCGAAGAGACCGCAAATATCCTTGCAGCCCCTTTAACATATGTAATAAATCTATCCCTACAAACTGGAATCGTACCAACAGATTGGAAAATTGCTAAGGTAACCCTACTTCGCAGATCTGGTTCTCCGTCGGATATTGATAATTACAGGCTCTTCCTATTTTGTCGAAGATGTTAGAGAAGACTGCATAATCAACTGATAACCCACCTTGAGAAAAACGGACTCATCAAATTATCAGTTTGCTTTCCGACCAAACCACTTAACGGAATTAGCGGTTACCTATTTTCTAGATCATATTATGAAAGTGGCGAATGATGGGATGTTAACCGGAGCAATTTTTATATTTTTTATCATTCTCGCCGTTTGATGCGCATAACCATTAAATCTATGTCGATCTATCTCCAACACACCAATGAATATTTCGCGATGCAAAACTTTCCTTTACCAAGTTTGTCCACCGATGTTACTTACCGATATTGTAGATAAGATTCGCATATTAAATTCTAAACTCTTCGTTTCTTAAAGACGCCAAGGCGTCCAAATTAACCAAATTGCTGGGTCCTCTTACTACTCCTTCCCAAAGCGCTAATTTAGTTGCCGAAAGTAATTTAGTTTTTACCATTCCCCGAGATTTACCTTTATCTGACCCCGAGAGATGTGTTCTCGCAAAAGGTCTCCAGTTTGCCCCAACTCTGATCAACTCCATTGATCTGTTTTCAGTAAAAGAGGATACAGAAACTTTGTTTCGCCGCTTACGCTTAAAAGCTTTTTGCCACACTGAAACCGTCTCTCATAACAAAGATATTTTTGAAACCATTAATCCTAGGAAATCTTCCTGGTCTCCACCAGAAGGCCAATTTTCATCCCTCGACCTTTTCATTCGCCGATGCCGTCATGAAATTGATAAATTACAAACCTCACGCCAAAAGAGACCCAGCAATCTCAGCAAAGCCGAACTTTTCGCTTTGAAATCGTTGCGGTGTTGGGATGATATTGTCATCATACCTGCTGACAAAGGTGGTGCTGTTGCTGTCTGGAGAGCTGACTTGTACCGACAGGAAGGCCTTCGGCAGCTTAGAGACACCTCCTTTTATACCAAATTAGATTCAGATCCAACTTTATCTCACCAAAAATTAGTCAAAACTACAATCAACAATGTCATTCAAGCCGGCGATTTGCCTGCCTCTGCTTCAAACCTTTTACGTACGACTCCGAGGACCCCAGTAATATATTTCTTACCTAAAATTCATAAACCTAATAATCCTGGTAGGCCTATTGTTTCCGCTTGTAGTTGTACTACGGAGCTTATTTCCAGTTTTTTAGATAACGTAATGTATCCCATGGTTAAGAAATTACCTTCTTATATCAAAGACACCAAACATGCCTTGACGATTTTCGACAAAATCCGTTTCACGAGCCCTCACAAATTTATTTAGACCATGGACGACCAATCATTATGTACAGTCATCCCTCATCGTAATGGTCCTGAAACCTTAACATTTTTCTTTGACCAACGCACTGTCTTAGGACCTCCCACCGCTGCATTACTTCGTTTGACTGAACTAGTGGTTACCCTCAATAATCTTTCGTTTGATGGTCAACATTACCAGCAGACAAGTGGTGTAGCGATGGGGACCAAGATGGGCCCTAGTTACGCTAATTTGTTAGTTGGTTCTGTTGAAAAACAAATCTTTGAACGATTCGCAGGTCCCACCCCTGATTTCTTCGGCAGATTTATTGAGGATTGTTCAGGTACAGCATCATGCTCACGTACGGATTTAGAAAGATTCATCAGCTTTGTTGACCACTTCCGTCCAGCCCTTAAGTTCACGTGGGAAATCAGCGAAACTTGTGTATCGTTCCTAGACATTTTAGTTTCTAATAAAGATGATGCCCTCACAACGTTCAGTGTCTTACAAGCCGACTGACTCTCATAGTTGCCTTTTGTTTTCGTCCTCTCACTCGAGCTATACTAAGAAATCCACCCCATACTCTCAGTTCTTGCGTCTTTGCCGCCTTTTCAGTGACAACCGTGATTTTAACACTAAATCTTTGGAAATGAGATCCTTTTTTGTCAACGGCAGCTACCCGAATCTTTTATTAGACACCGTCATCCAAAAAAGATTTCAATGTTTCACGTTCAGACACTCTTAAAACACCTGTGCGACAAAATTCCACTGACAAGCTTCCCTTAGTCCTAACTTAAGTTCCGGCAGTTTCCCAAACCTTCTGACTATCTATAAGCGATTTTTATAGATTTGTCAAATGCTTTTGACACTATCACTGATTCTGGTTTGTTAAGTAAGTTACCATCATATTTGACACAGAATTACATTGGTTCACATACTATTTATTCTTCGGAAGCAAATTTTGCAATATAGCGGGGTTCAATCAACTGCTGGTCCCGTATTCGATGGAGTGCCACAGAGATCCGTTATTGTCCCATTACTATTTATTTATCTTAAAGGTACACACCAGTCACTTCAAAGCACACAAGTTATTACCTACACAGATGACACCGTATTATTTACATCTTCGAAGGATTTTGACGTCATTCAAATGTCAATAACTTGCTGCTGCAAACGTGAATTGATTATTTATATGAAAAAGTTGACAAAACTGAGATGATGCTTTTTGGCACAGGAAAACAGCTCGATCTTCGTGGTAGACAGCTCAAAATTAAGATTGCAGAAAAAAATGTACACTGTACGACAACGTACAAATATCGTGGGTGCGCATGATGTTCGCTCATACTCGAGATTTGATAAAACAAACAAGAAGGCCGCGGGAAAAATAAATTTATTACGACGTATTAGCAGTTCCGTCGATGTATTAAGCGCGGAAAGAATGTAACAACTTGTGTGGTTAGGCAGTGTCACAACGTTTACCAACTGGAGAATTTAAATAGTTGACAGAAATTGAAATTAAAACCATAAAAATTAATGAAATATCACCAATATCATCAAAAGGGTATATTTTTGAGGTGCCCAGACTATTTACATGATATGTTTAATAAATATCCACTAGCTCCTGAAAACATGAATGCTAAATAAATATAAGTTTCGGTAACCACTGAGTATTTTGATTAAATGCAATACAATAGAAACTCCGTAAATAGAAATCATTTCTAATTCTCTACGTTTCGACTATCTTTTCCTGATTTTCCTGAACTTTCCTGATAATGACTACAAGATAGTCGAAACGTAGAGAATTAAAAATGATTTCTATTTACGGAGTTTTCATTGTATTGTATTTAAAAAAGACTTGCTATCAAGTTATTGATTTACAATGGTAGTATTCCAACAGTTGAATTTATAGGTTTGTGATCCAAAGTGTATAGCTATATCAAGGATAAGCAACGGGACCATGTAAATCCCGTAAACCATATATTACCAAATGTTTAAACCATAACAAAATCCTGTACAATACCACGCTTTTGGGCTATTTTTTAATTCCAGAATTTTCAGCTATTTTTTTTGGTACCAGCATTTTGGGCCATTTTCTGAAAAGCATCGAAACGACCGATTTCGGAGCCATTTTTGAATACCAGAAATTTCGGTCATTTTTGAATAACATCGATTTTTGGGAATTTTATGAAAACCACCGATTTGGGCCATTTTTGAATACCAGAATTTTGAGTCATTTTTAAATATTATGATTTTAGGCCATTTTCTGAAAACCATCGATTTTGGGCCATCCTTGAATACCAGTATATTGAGCCATAGCTTTAATACCAGTATTTTGGGCCATTTTCTGGATACCATTGATTTTTGGAAATTTTATGAAAAGCATCGATTTTGAATCATTTTGAAAACCGTGATTTTGACCACTAATATGGCTATTTTTTGAAAGCATCAATTTTGAACCATTGATATAACCAACATCCGAATGATACTATCATCGGAAATCATCAATACGTATAAAAACCACTCCTTAAATGCAATAAATCCAGTCATTAAATCCATTCCTTAACTTTCCATGCATTTACGAACTGTAGTAGTCCCTGCAATTACTAATACTACAAACACCTAGTGTGGGCTAAAGTTTGTAGCATTCTCAGACAACAAAACCGCATTTGCAAAATTTGGAAAGCGCTAAATGTAAGGCATAATCAACTCTTGACAAAAATCCAGACTTGTTTTATCAGCAGATAAATGAAATTGCGTAGTGGTCATGGACAAAAACCAACACAATGGAAAACCGTTATCATTGCTAGATGATAGAAAACACGTACGCTGTTTTACTATCCGATCAAACTGGTGAAATTCAAAGAAATTAAACAAAATGTCACTTGATTTGGAAAAAGCTGGAAAAATTGACGATGTTGTGTACCGAAATCTATTCAGTAGTGACGGAGTTCCTCCACCATTTTACAGCCTACCGAAAATTCATACAGCGGGAACTCCTTCGAGACCTATTGTTTTATTCATTAATTCTCCAACTTACGGTATATCGAGTTATTTGTCACCAATCGTTGGAAAACTGGAATACAGAGTGACAAACTCTTTCGAGTTTGTCGATTTCATTAAGAATGTTACACTCAATGTTCAGGAAGAATCAGTGTCATTCGACGTAGTTTCCCTCTTCACCAAAATACTTGTTGATCTTTCCATCAATGTCGCCGAAAAGAGACTAAGATAGGAAATTAGTTTCCATGAAAGAATGTCTTTAACTATTGAGGATTTGATTGAACTCCTGACTTTTTCTCTTAGCCCAACTAGTTTTGTTTATGACGGCACCTATTACCAAAAGGTTTTCGGTACAGCCATTGGATCTCCCGTTTCAGCTGTCGTTGCCAATCTGGTAATGGAAGACATTGAACAAAGAGCACTGGCGACCGCACCAGTGAAACCTTTGTTCTGGAAACATGTTGCTGATGTCATATCTGCGATATTTCGAAACACAGTTAAAATTCTTTTGCACCGTGTAAATTCCAACCGTCGATTCAATTCACGGTAGAACGCGAAACAAATCATTGCCTGCCGTTCTTAGATTGTGAGCCCTAGACGTGCATCGAACCCGCAATGTTCTGATGACTGGTGAGACGCTCTAACCATTGAGCTAACACGACTCAGATGGTGAGCTAGGGCGCAGGTTCATCATATCTACTGCCTAAGCGGAAGTCACGATGTGATAATAATGATGTAAATACTTAATGCTGAACACGAACTCAGTTCATGCGGGAGCTTGGTAAATCTCAGACGACTAGTGGACGTTCGTCAAGCTCCTTGTCTCAGAAAACGATTTCTGAGCCCTAGACGTGAATCAAGCCCGCAACCTTCTTTAAGTATTTCGATCATTATTATCATATCGTAACTTTCGCTTAGCCAGTACATATGACGCACCTGCACCCTAGCTCACCATCTGAGTCGTGGTAGCTCAAAGGTTAGAGCGTCTCACCGGTCATCAGAAGGTTGCGGGTTCGATTTCCTTCTTGGGCTCAGAAACCGTTTTTCTGAGAGAACGAGTTTGACGAACGTCCACTAGTCGTCTGAGATTTACCAAGCTCCCACCTGAACTAAGTTCGTGTTCAGCATTAAGTATGTTCTTAGATTGTGTTGTCAAAAGAACAGACCACGGAATGATGGAAACTGGAGTGTACCGAAAACCAACTCACACGGACAAGTATCTCTCCTTTGACTCTCAGCATCCTATATGCGATAATATGCGATAACAGACTAAGCGTCAGTTTGGAACGCGATTAAAAGATCAAAAGGCAGTTTTCTTGTCAAAAAAATTAATTTGAAAAAATGACATTAATTTAATGATTAAAATCTAATAAAAAAAAAAACAAAAACTTTTTCAATGACACACACCATGTTTCAAGAATGAAGCAATCGTGAAATTTTCCACGTATTTATGTGGTGAGTATGATGATGATTGCTAGAAAGCTGGTATTTCATTGGTTGCTTTTTTTATACGAAAAGCGTCAGTGCCTATTTTCGGAGCAACTCTAACTGGATTCCTTCGCACTCTCAATAATGGTTTGATTCGACTATACTGAAATTTGCTACACAGCAAAAAAAGTTGTTGAGATGCTAATTCTATAGAAATTTAGAACAAAGATTGAACTGCGATGGAAGGCGTAGGTTTGTCAAGTTAACATTCCTCTAGATCAACCATTGCTAGACAATTTGCAAGACAAGTTGCAAAGTGTAACACCACCATCATTTTTTCCGCCGGAGTACCAATTTTCCCAGTGCCATTTTTTCCGGTGTCGTTTTTTCATAAATTCGTTGATAAGATTCCCTTAATCCTTACATTTCATCCATTTAACTACAAAGTCTACGGGACATCATCACTCAGAAGTTCAATATTTTGAAAATTGATCACGAAACATCGACTACTTTTTCTTGCTCTCGAGCCCGGTGTTACACACGTCCTTTTTTTTTAGTAAAAACACCATTATTATTGGACCCAATCTAATATCGCTGTTCGGCAAAATTTCACTTGTACCTCCTCAAACATCCGTTGATTGCATATCATATAATAAATGGCTAAACTCTACATCAAGGAAACTGGGCGACGTCTCTCTAACATCTTCGTTCCGTCAGCAACAACGATGTTGACAAGCCGGTCGCCCGTCATTTCAACAGCGCTAACCATTCTATTTCGAACATGAACGTTTGTGCCATCTTATCCATTTCCAATGGCAATGATTGCCGCAAGAGACAAGAAAAGCGGCTCACTTTCAAGCTTGGAACAACTCAAACATATGGAGTCAATGAACGTTTTCGTTTTATTTAACCTCCCGATGATCTGTTGTTTTAGTCTAGCATGGGCGGATATACACATTAGCTTATACACTGCTTTTATTTAACCTTTCGATAAGTTTTCATTTTGGTCTAGCAAGGGCAGATAGAAACATTAGGTTATACACGGCTTTTATTCGAGCTTCCGATAAGTTTTGTAATTGTCTGTCATGGATGGACAGAAACATCAGCTTCAAAAAGTCATTAATAATTCATTTTGAAATACAAAGGAAAATCATAATCGTGTGGTAGTTTTATATATGATAATCAGACATGCTCGTTTTTCTGTTCGAATTTTCTCGGCTTAGAAAACATTAATTTTCAAACTTTCGTCGTGAATTAGGGGGATGAGGGGATCGTTTTTGAAGCCATTCAAAAAATTCGTAGCACTCGCGTGTCTACATCACAATATCCCAATACGTGAATGGATTTGGTATTTATTTAATCTTTTGTAACGTTTCCAAGGTTCTAAATAGCAGACGACAAAGCAAAGTTTTTGGATCCAAAGTGCTGAAGTTAAGTACAATCCTAAATCTGGATGCGAATTACGTGCAACCACTTTGACCGAGAAGAGATATAGACAAGAAAGTTGTGGTGATTTCATTACCTCAAAATTGTTTGGTAGGCGAGCACTTCTTCAAGTAGGCCTACGTCGGAAAAAGTTGTTTAACGTAAGTATACTCTCCATGGCTCATGCCATGAAGATTAACTTGTTCTATCGTTGTTAAAGTTTAACTTGAACTGAGGTTACGTTCGAATGGTTTCCACTTACTGCTGCAGTCTTTTTCGCAAGGACGTCACGACGTACACTGTCTTGTAGTTTAGCAAAAAATGCAGTGGACGATGTAAGAGATCTTTCGGCCACGCTGTTTTCTACCATTATGGTATTTTTGTCTTCTCTTGTAAGTTTCTCAACAAGTTTCGCTCTGCTAAATTTGTTTCCCAGCTTCGGGTTTACTTTCGCCGCCATTTTTTGTGCTTTTTCTTTCTGTCTGGCGACCAAGCGTTGTCTCTTCTTCTTTACCCGTCTTTTGTGTTTACGGTCTTGTTTGGAAAGTTCAGAGCTGCCTTTTATTTCTGCCATCTGTTTATCGTAGACTTCTTCAGGAGCAAGCAAAGTAGCTTCACTTACATTCACTGGAGCTGTCTCTTCCATCGCTATTGATGGAATGTTTGCAACAATGGTTACTTCAGAGCTTGGCTAAATGAAAGATAAATACACCAAGTCCATTTAGGAATTAATATGAAAGCACTCTAAGGCCATGGTTTCTCAATCTAGGAAAAATATAATATGGATATGTGAACAATCTAGCGTACCAACTCATCAGGAAACATTTCAACTCTTACAAAACTTCACATGCCTGTTGAGATTTGGAAATACATTTAATATGTAAAAATGTTCCAATTCCATATGTGAAATGCATGTTTCGTATACTTCCATTTCCCATGGGAATTAGATATTTCATATGCGAAAACGATCCATTTTCATAAGTGAAAATGTTTTTCACATATGTTTTTCACATGTGAAATGACAAGTGAATTTTCAAAAGGGTTTGTACGACCTTCGCGCAATTAACAAGCGCAACGAAAACAAATTAATATATTATTGCACCCAACCCTCAACTTCGTTTCAGCGACTACGGCTATTCCATAATTACACAACTAGTATAAGCTCAAAATATCCGCTTAAATATACGAATATTATGGGAGTTGCAAATATTCACTAACTAAAGTCCAATTATGCTTTCAACCTTGGCTAGTAAAAAATATACATAAAATACGTTGTTCTGTTCACAGTGCCAGCTCAAACCACAGTCATCGACATACTTTCAGCAGATTTAGCAAACACAACGTGACATCAAAAGCGAAGTATGATCGCACGGTTTTAATTGGATCCTATTCATTTTTAATTCCGGCCTTGTTCAGGACACTGTTCAGTGTTCTTGCGGGTTTCAGGACGCGAGTTGACACATTTTGACATCTTAACGAAGACGCCGAATGGCCAGGAAACAGGAGAGTAACTGTAAAAAAATACGCTTTTAAAGTCAAGTTAATCTGAATTTGGCATGTTTGCGGAAGTTCATCGTCCAGGTTAGTGTAGTCTTGAGTGAGACTGTTGGTGAAAGTGGCTGACGTTTTGACAGCCTTAACGGCGGTCATCTTCGGAGTTAAAGGAGAGTAAATGTCAGGCTCGCCTGTATTTGTATCAGGTTCTTTCTGGTTCATGCGTCATAAGTGGGCGGTCGTATGAGTCATAGAGGTCTGGTTTTATGTTCTAAGTTCGTATACCAGCTTTCTAGAGTAAGTCGCTGTTTGTAGTTGGTGTTGTAAGTAATGCATTTTGTCGATTCCCAGTCAGTGTTGCGTTTGGTTTGTCGGTGGTGTTCGGCAATGTGGTTGGTTTTGTCTCCGTTATTTATCGCACGCTTGTATTCTGTGATTCGTATATTTAAGTTTCTGCTACTCTCACCTATATAAGTGGTTTGGCAGTCGGAGCAGTTAATTGTGTAAACTGCACCTTGTCTTTCGCGTGGGTGTTCTCTGTCCTTAAGCTTAGTTAGTACATGTTGTAAAGTTGTGATCGGTTTGTGCGCTACTCGTGTGTTGTATGGTAGTAAGATACTCGAGATAATCTCAGACGTACCTCTTATGTAGGGTATCGTTGCTGTAGTTGTCGTCGGACTGTTGTTTTCGTTGCGTTCATTGTCTTTGTGAGTGTTAAGTTTGATGAAAATTTTGATGAGTTATAGTTGTTTTTGCGGAAAACGCGTTGTAAGCAGTCGTTTTCTTGGCGCAGAAAATCGGGTGAGTCACAAATGGGTTGTGCGCGTCTCGTCAATGTTTTGATGGTGGTACTTTCGCGTGAGGTTGGATTGTACGATGATTGGTCTAGTAGCCTGTCAGTATGCGTTGGTTTTCTGTAGACAGTGGTCCATAGTTTGTTATTGTCACTACTTACCAAACAGTCTAGGAAAGGAATGGTTCCGTCTTCTTCAATCTCTTTGGTAAAATGTATGTGACTGTTCTGTTCGTAAATGTGGTTGTGAAAATCGTCAATCTCCTCTTTGGGAGGTGCAGTAATTGTGTAGTCAACGTAACGAAACCAAAACGGTAACGTGTGTTTGTAAGTTGCAAGAACTCGTTCCTCAATGGATTGCATCACAATTTCAGCAACCACAACAGAAATGGGTGAGCCCATTGCTGTGTCATGTAACTGTGTAGTATTTACCGTTGTATTGAAAGTAAGTTGATGTGAGGCAAAGTTCCAGTAGTTCCATGATGTCTTCTGTACGTAAAGGAAGTACGTCAATAAATTCGTTGATCGCAGTTTTGGTGCATTCTAGTGTCAGCTGAAGCGGAATACTGGTAAACAGTGATTTCACATCAAAAGACACTAGTTTGTAGTTGTGCGGTATTTGTACTGCTTTGAGATTGTTGATGAAGGTTTTAGTCGATTGTGGTCTATGTGATGGTGAGTTTACAGGTGTATGATTACAGCGGTATGTTACAGTAATTTTACACATTGGCGTGTCGGGAACGAAGATGACCGACAAGATGACAGAATAATACAGATATTGAGCTTCAAAGATTGTAGTAGATTTGAAAATTTGAATAAGGAAACGGAAAAGAGCCTGCGTTTGCATAAAGCAATGGATCGAACTTACGGGTTAAGAGACTTTTTCTGACGTCATTATTTTGACCTCTTCCAGTTGCAGCTCTGAACTTCTCGTCACAGACTGTCTCTTGATCCGTGAGTTAAACACATCGCTTAATGCAAACACGGGCTCTTTTCCGCTTTCCCTATACTAATTCTCAAATGTGCTACAACCTTTGAAACTCAATATCTGTATTATTCTGTTATCTTATGTGTCATCTACGTTCCCGACACGCCTCCTCTGATACACCAATACGTAAATTTACTGTACCACTGTGATCATAGACCTGTAAACTTACTATCATTTATTCTCTCATGATGTTGCGTTAAGCAACGAAACGTTACATCCAATAAAATGCTTCAAAATGCCTATACTTTGCGTTTTCTGCTGGGCTTTATTATTTAAGACGTATATTGTTTATCTGTAGAAAACGCACGAAGTCGTGTAGTATGGGGTTTCCCTCAGAGCTATGTAAGAATCATAACAAAATGTGAGTTTGACACTTTTAACCCTTCTCTGCGAGACTTCCTCCTTTGACGAGTAAGATCGTCCGGCGCTAGTTGAGTAAAATAATAAAAGAACGTCCTAGTGGCAGTGAAAGGGTTAAGGAGATAGTTATTAAAAACTGTCCCCTTAAATGTCCCCTTCACTACCACAGAAAATTATCTCCATCCCCCTTCACTGCCAGGGACGTACTTTCATTATTTTACTCTGGCTAACGCCAGACAATTTTACTCGTCAGAGCGAGACATCCCGCAGTAAAGGGGTTAACGCTTACGCTTAATATATTTTTATCGGCGTCAGGTGCCACAGGAGGAAGTTGGTCACCGAACTATCTGTGGGTAATCTTTGCCGATTATCCCCCGCGGCTTGGTATCAGCACGTCACAGCAGTTTTGGAGTTATGTGATCAGCCTTTGCCGGTGCCTATCACACACTTTGGTCAAACTATACTGCGATTAAAGAAACTTTGATAGTGTAAATGGGCCTTTAGATCATGGAAGGTGGTGACCTTACCAGTTTCGGAGTGAAATTGAAGTTTGAAAGTGCATCCAATTTCAAAAAGACAGACTTCATCAACTTTTGGATTTCCACGTGTTCTTCGTTCTCCTTCTTGACGTCTGCATTCTAGTAAAAAGAAGCAAGTTTGTGAATAAACGCCTGGAACCATCAAATGTTATATATAATCAAATGTACGACTAAAGTTTTGAGCTTACATATTGCAAAGGTTTTCCGCCATAAGATTACAAAAATTTGAACTTTATCTACTTGACACGTTTAAACCGCTAAAGATATGAAGCAGAAAAAGGTAGTAGCCTGCTTACGTGCATAGAAACAATATTAGGCTTAATCCTTTGAAGTTTTGCATGGTGATAATTGATAAACTATCTATAGTTTGTGGTACACCACGTATTATTTTACTGCTAAAAAAAAGCAGTAAAATAATACGCGGTGTACCACAAACTATAGATAGTTTAATATTAGGCTTATACAACACTGTAACACGGGCACGAGGATAGAAAATCAACGTTTGTGATAAATTTGTCCCAAGAACTTTGGTTAATCTGGCTGCTTGAATGCAGTATCTTCAGAGTTGAGATTAACAAACATTTGAAATTGCTTCGAATTGTAAGAATGCATTTTGGTCTATTAAAATGTGCTAACATCACAATGCTACAAACTGAAAATATTTCGCTATTTTATCGATAACCTTATGAGTGTTAAAAAACCGAACGTTCCGACAAAGGGCCTTCACTCGAAACGTCAGTGGTTCTAGATCTAAGTTCCGGCAGTTTCTTTTGCTTTCTTTTAAATGGAAGTCGAGCATGTTTACGACTAATTCTCTAATGCATCAATATTTGTTCAAAGTGTCCTTTCGAGGTGGTGTTTTGTGTCTATGGACAACGATGATTGTGGATGTAAAAATACGACGAACTTTTACGGCTACTTTCTTCTGCACTCCCAAATCCAGTTTCATTCCTCAGGGTAGAACATATGAACCTACCTTTTCTTTGATATATTCCTTTTCATAAATTTCACTTAAACTCATTTTGCTTTTTTCCTGATTCAGTGGCTTGACTTTCTTGTATTCGTAGGGCTCTTTAATAGGTTTCTCTTTCTTTTCCACGTCATCCCATGTCTATAGTAGCAAATAATACAATAACAACGTAAGAAAAACAAAACAAAATTACATTTAAGCGAGAGCAACGTCGATTTCCGTGCATTATTAGCCCAATGAATTGAAGTGGAAGTAGGCCTCACAGGTTGCTTTTATCCGTCGCATTTTCATCGGTGTGGTAATTGTCGACGTACGCTTTTGCCGATGATCGGGATATCATTCATAATAGTCGGTAATTATTGCTGAGTGTCGCTAAAATAGCAGTTTTGAAGGGAAGATATCAGTCAATATTTCAACATGGCCACCCCTTTTGAGCATAGATCTTCCAGACAAAGCTCCTGGTTGAGTTTGTCCTTTTCACCAGAATAAGGCTCTTATGTCGTAAAAAACATCAGAAGGAAAGGCTGAGTTCGAAAATAATTCAAACCTACGAAGTTGTCTGTGTAATTCCATAGATTGTTCCGCCAATTAATAAACACGGACAACTCATGACTTCCATAAGTAAAATATATTTTTTAGGATTCTTAGAGTATACATGTGCCTTGTTTAAATAAGGAAATTAAAAGGAGTATATATCATAGAGAGTATATATCAAGGAGTATATATCATATATTAAAAGGAGTATATATCACGTTTCCCTCCGACGAAGGGCCTTCGTTCGAAACGTCAGTTTAAGCAATCTTAAGTTCCGGCAGTTTCCCGAACCTTTTGACTATCTACAAGCCGTTCAATACTACCGACGCAGCACTCTTATTTTTATAGAGATTATCACTGAGATTTTTCCAAAAAGAATTACAGTCATAGTAATTCTCACACATCATTAGACATACATAGCACTTCAACCAACGACTAGTCTGGATTTATCTCACGTGCATGTACCTTGAAACTCAGTCTAAACCACCTACTTAAATATTCAAGGTGACACGGCTTTGAACGTAAGAGAGAACGAGCAGAATGACAACTGATATGTAAATATCAAACTTAAACACTGTATTTAAAAATAGCTTCTAAATACAGGTTTCTGTATTTAGAAATTCTAAATACAGTTTACAGTATTTGCAAATCGCTTCTAAATACAGCTTACAGTAATTGTTATAAATATAGAAACTATAACAGTCGTGTCAACAGTCATGTCCACACGAACCGATCTTGTGTTCAGCAAATAATATTACAGTCATGCCCGTTGGTTACAAGAAAAATAAACGAAACCTCAAAATCTACGTTATTAAATTAACCTACAGTATCCACTTTGTATAAGTGTAAAATGCCGAAGCACGTCGGCAAAACAGAACTGTGTACCTCTCTGTAAGTGTAAACCCTTACCCATCTTACTTTACTAACCAAAAGTGAATATAGGACGTACAATTTACTCCTGTTATGTTGTTTTCTTACGGTGATGTCATGGCGGTTATCCTTCGTATTCTTCAGCTAATCAAGTTAAGTCTGCTCTTATTTTTATCCTGCTTTATAATTTTGCAGCCAAAACCAGTCACAACGTGCAGTATTTTGGGATTCTGATTTTGTTTGATATTTAATGCCATACGAGACGACTTCCTACCAATCCTCGAGCAACCTCCTTGCTGTACGTGTTTTTTTTTTTAATCTCAACATAGAAAGTCTTCTTACCTAAAGATTTTTCGATAAACTATTTTTTCTGCTGCTTAATTTATGTTCAGTATTATTCTCACACTGGTACTATTTGAATATATTCGAAACTGCTTAATTTTACCATTGTCCTTTGTGCTATGCAGGGCCGCCGAGAAAATGTGCGGGGCCCAGGGCAATTTTTTTTTTCGTGGGCCCCTATGATCTCATAGAAGCCCTAAGACTGCTCCGACATTTAGTCGGAGCATTGGTCAAGTAAGATCGGAGCCCGGGGCAAATGGGGGGCAGGGGCCCTGCTCTCCTCTCGGCGGCCCTGGTGCTATGAATATATAATGTTGCGCGAAAAGCTTCGCCAAAACGTCATTGCTGTTTAAGACTAATATCCCAAATCCCCCATGTGCCATAAACAATGGCACATGGGATTAGAAACCACGTCTAAAACACTAACTCGGACTTGACATATTACTTTAAAAACACGTTATGATGCATATAAAGCTGCCAGGAATAATGTGAGCAGATTAGTCCAAAAGCAAAACGAGATTATTATACGAAAGCTACTGAGAAATCACAAAAAGACCCCAGAGGTATGTGGGAAACTATCAATATACTTTTAATAAAATCTCAAAAACAACCAATACAAGTAAATTTCGTTGAAGACCGAGAAAATAACAAATACTAACGTTTATGCGCATTTCTATCGTTAAAATAGTTGTAAGTTTGGTACAAAGTTCGTCTAACTTTAGAAGAGACATGACAAACATGAGATATTTGTAGAATTGTGCAATTTCCGATTGTTAAGATGATAATAATAAAGTTGGAACATCAGCATATTTTGACGATTTTTACGTTTCACACACACAATAGCTTTCTTTTTCGAGGAAAGCCGTAGAAATGACTCATTTTACTGACTCATTAGGCCATTTTATCTGAAGAGTGCCACACTTCGAAACTAAATAGTAATAAATATGTCTAGTCAAACGTTTTGAGTCGTTTCACGCTCATTTATATTATGGTCTGGATTTCCATTGAGCACTTTGCCAACGGTTTTTATGACCTAATCTACGTTTGTGTATGTATATATATACACATGGAATCATCAGGCAGAAACAGTAAAAAATCTTTATTGTCGTTTCTGGGCTACACAGCTTACTTATATACAAAAAAAACTAATAAATATTCAAAAAAATTAGTATACAATTATATAACATCGCGTCGATTCAGTCCTTTGGGAACAAAGCTATTAAGTTCATGAATCCAAAATATCTTCCCGTCAGTAGGATTATGTATATCAGTTCTATCAATAATATTTACAGACCATTATGGCCTTCACTAAAAAAAGTGGGCATACAATTGTTCTTCCGGTATATCATGTTTGCTCCTTCCGTATTGATTCAAACAACTGGTTTAACCCTAGCGTGGGTTAAACAATATGATGTTTCTGTTTCTCGGGCGTTTTGGTTTTGCTGGCTGTGGGTTAAAACTAAGTGTATAGTCGTATCCGCTTCTTTTGAGGGGTTCCTGATATGGGGGAATGGCTGCGTCAAAAGATTGCTAATCTGAAGAGATATTAGAAGGCCTTTTGTTGATGGTCTCTGGTACGCTGCAGAGTATTGATGGCAGGTGGTTGTTGTGGCGGTTGACGTATTGTGGAATGTTTCCGGGTTTGGTGAATGATTTGTGGGTTCCGGTTCTTAAATCTAGTGCGATGTCTAGGTAGTAAACAATCGTTTGACGCAGCCATTCCCCTCACACCAGGAAGCCCTCAAAAGAAGCGGATACGACTATGCACTTAGTTTTAACTCACAGCCAGCAAAACCAAAACGCCCGAGAAGCAGAAACATCGTATAGTTTAACCCACCCTACCACCAACATTGGTCATAGATTCCTCCAAAAGATCGACGAATGCTTCCCTCAGAGCCATCCTCTGCGCAAAATATTCAACAAGAACACCCTAAGGTGTAACTATAACTGCACGCCAGCGTGAAAAGCAACCCAGCAACAACTCAAGAGTGCAATTGCCGCTGCAAGGAAACCTGTCCACTCTCCGGGAAATGCCAAGCAGAAGGCATTGTTTACCAAGCTACAGTCACGAGAGAAGGCAACGGAGAATAAAAAACCTTCATCGGACTCACTGAGGGCACATTTAAAACAATATACCGCAACCACACCAGCTCTTTCAGAAACCCAAAACGCAAACATGTTACTGAACTCAGTAAATATATCTGGAACTTAAAAGAATCAAACCTCTTATATATATATATATATATATATATATATATATATATATATATTGGCTTTGATGTCTCACATGTGTGAGATACCA
>JBAHVQ010000382.1:42152-59859 GCA_036872915.1 Nanipora kamurai | reverse complement strand
GAAGGTGCGAGTTCAAATCCCGCTCGGGTCAACTTTTTCAGTTGACTTCAGCAGTGTAGGTTAATTATGAATTTATCATGGTAATGTGATGTTTACCAAAAATGGCTAGAACGACGTAAATGGGACTGGAGCCAATGCAGGTGAAGGTACCTCGTCCGGCAGGGGTGCTTGGGAACAGCAGCGAGCTCCAGGTCGTCATGCTACTGCTACACAGATAGGATTAAGAATCAAAAGGAGTTGAACAAGCTTATCATGAAGTGCTATGTAATGAGCGACCCAAGTAAAAGGGGGTTCAGGAAAGGATGCTGAAGATCTGGAACGATATTGGAGTGTTTTTGCTGAATGAACAAAAGCTTGCTGGCCAAGCACTGGCAATTAGAAAAAGTGGATGGTTATCGGATGTGGAGATTGAGGAGATTAAGAGAAGCGTAAGCCAAGATTCTCTGACAAGCGATAATGAAAATATCAGAGCATCGCAAGTAGATAGAGATGGAGACGGACGAGAATCAATGAATGAGGCTGCAAGGAGAGCAGAGGAATGGGGGAATGATATCAACAGTATTAAAGAAGAAATGAAAAAAGATGAGTTTGTGGAGAGGAACAGATAAGGCTAGTAAAAATGTTGATAGAAGAATTAAGTAAAGATAAAGTCATTAAACCAGACAACCTCAGATATGTGGATCGAAAGAAAATCAGGGAGAAAACTGCACAAGTAGATAAAATCTTGGGATATGTACAAGTGAATACCTTGGAGGAGATTAACAACCTAATGAAGGCAGCAAGAAATCTAGTAGAAAAGCTGTTAGGAGTAAAAGAACGTACAAGAAAGGAAAGAAGGAGACATGGTGGAAGAGGCGAATTATGAGACAAATTAATTCGACAAGAAAAGACATCAGTAATTTGCAGTATATGAAAGCAGGGAAAATGAAGGAGGTGGAGGTTATCGGTAGGTTGGAGAAACAGTATAATCTAAAAAGAAAGGGAGTAAATTTAGTTTTGGAGGAAATGAAGCAGAGAGTGATAACGAAAACCGCAAAAATAAAAAGATACGAGAGTAGAATAGATCTGTTTGAGCAGAACAGGATGTTCCTGAACAACCAGAAAAGATTGTTCGAACAGATTGAGGGTCATGAGAGATTAGAGGACATTACACCGGATGATGAGGAATGCAAGCAGTTTTGGTGTGGAATTTGGAGTGAAAGAGTGGGTCATAAAGAGCAGACTGAATGGCTAGAAGGAGTAGAGAGAGAATTAAAAGATGTAGTCAATCAACAGGAGATCAACATCACGCCAGGAAAAGTTACAAGACAAATCAATATAATGCCAAATTGGAAAGCCCCTGGGGCAGACGGATTACAAGGATTCTGGTTGAAGCAATTTAAATTGATTAGAACAGTACTGGCCTCCGCACTGAATGAGTGTTTAAAACAACAAGACATACTGGATTGGCTGACACAAGGGAAAACATCATTGCTAATGAAGGACAGGGAAAAAGGAAATGAGGTCACAAATGTCCGGCCAATAACTTGCCTACCACTAGTGTGGAATGTACTGACAGGGATATTGGCGAACGCAATTTATGATCACATGAATAGTGCAAATTTACTACCAGATGAACAAAAGGGATGCAGGAGAAATGCACAAAGAACAAATGATCAGCTGTTAATAGTTAAGATGGTGTTAAGGAATTGTGAGGCAAACTAGGCTGGCTATGGGCTGGATTGATTATAAGAAGGCCTATGATGTGTTACCTCACTCATGGATCAAGAAGTGTATGGAGATGTTTGGGGTGGCGGATATGAGATCGTTTATAGGGAAGGGTATATATTTAGGGTGAAGGAAATTTTCGAATTTATCATTTTGACACTGGAAAATTTCCTTCAACCTAAGTAATAAATGTCGGATACGGACTGAATACACGTATCAAGAATCCCGCAAAACGCTAGATTATACCGCACTTTCCCGCGCGAATGTCCGTGGTTCTCGCGGGATTTTTGAAAGGAATAAAACTCCAAATACAAAAATCCCGCGAGGACTACACGCCTTCGCCCAAAGAGGTGCGGTAAAATCATGCTGTTTGCGGGATTCTTGATACGTGTATAGAGTTAAGATAACACTACAACTCCGAGAACGAGAATGCAGCCAAGCATTTGCGGGCATTTTTTCGATCGAAAAGGCGTCATTTATGTTTCTATCATAGGACAGAGACAGGAAAGCTATGTTTAAATTGATTTATAAAATAATCAAGTATTTTCCGAATTTAAATGACATCATCCATGTCTGTGTACTATAAAATAAATGTGACTTCAACCTTGTTTCTGCACTCTGAGGAAAAATAGACTAGGCGGTGAGAGCGTCTGCAGGATGCGTGTGTTATTTTATAATGTTAAAAACTAAGATCGTATACAAAATTTGTCGCAAGAGAAATATTCACGCCATAGTCACTCTGTTTCCAACGCCGTCAAGAATATCTTAGCCTTCCAAAAACAACGTAGTGTCAGGAGGGCAGGTGTTACTTCATTAGCTCGAAACTTTAGAATATTTCAGAAATAGTTCATCAGTTTCCTGTTAATTTCTTATTTTCATATCATGCTGCTGTTAATCCAGTGTAAATTAGCTATATTATTAGAAATATTAGGCATTTACATGCGTTACTATTAAACGAGTGAAGAAGAAGAGATGGAATATAGAATAATTAAGGCCTGACAGTAATCTCAAATTTTCAATTTTCGGGACAGGTCATACGACAAGCGTGCAACTTAGCTCACCATCTGAGTCTTCGTAGCTCATTGGTTAGAGCCTCACCGGTCGTCAGAAGGTTGCGGGTTCGATTACCGTCTGCGGCTTAAAAATCGTTTTCTGAGATCATGAGCTTGACGAAAGCTCGCTGGTCGACAGGTTTTTGTTGGGTTACACGACGGCTTTCCCTCCTGGCCTAGTATGCACTACAACGAAAATTTAGATTTTGCTGTTTTCGAAAAAATTGGAATTTTGGAATTTCGCAAAAACTTAAATGATCCGGATAGACAACTCACATCAGTCCAACTTACCCCTATAGTTGTTGTGGTAATCGCGCCGCTGATCTAATGCTGTGCCAGCTGCGAAGCATTTGCTGTAATTCGTTGCATTTCTAAATAATTAGGAGAAATTGGAGTCGTGGGTCACAAAAGGACAAGCCGTTTTCCGTATAATTCCGTATAATCCCGAAAATGTAATCTATGACTTCAGACCAAGTAATTTCGCAGGTATCCATTTTGAAGGGGCGAAAATCTTTTAGGTATACTTGGTTTTGATTCTAGAGAGCATCAGTGAATTTATCTTGTTGTTAGTCACTGTTTGATTGCGTATAGATTGCGTAATTGTTCATATTATATGACTATTGTTCTTTAGATTCACCATATTGCTACCGCCACATTAGTTTGGTTATGGACTCGACATGATCTGCATAAGTCGTTCCTTCCCGTCCTTGCAGTGCTCATGTGTTTGTGCTCTTTTAAACCTTTAATTGTTGAGTGAGTATCCAATACGAAATATTGACTATTGAGGTGGTACAGCTATAACATTTTTTTTTACTATCTGTTTGTCTGTCTGCCCATCCGTCGGACTACAGTCGCTGTCTTTGTTTGTTGTTTTACCTTTTTATTTTTTTCTTAAATTATGTCTAATGGACGAAAAAAATCAGACTTGGTATGAGGCTATTCTGGCTTAGAAAGTTTTGAACGTAACTTACAAAACTACCCAAGAACCTTCGTTCTGTCAACTACGTTCAAAACTTTTTTTAAGCCAGAATAGCGTGAAACGCCTCCTTCCCACTGGTCATTTAAGGTGTTCCGTACAGTTTCCTGAAACGTGGAGTGAACAAATTTGAGACCTAAAAACATGTGCAAAAACACTTTGGAAAAAGAATCTAACTATAATACGGATAGAAACACAACCTAGGCATCCAAAAACTTGACGAAATAAGAAATCCAATAGAAAAAAATCTATAAATTTTTTTACAATTTTTCTATTAATTATCCATCCCAGAAGGAAATTTTTTTGTGAAAAAAGATGCGGGTCACCAAAGTTTTTTTCGAAATAAATCAGGATTGAACATTAAATGGTAGCCATTTTGGAACATCACTGTTGCATAGCAACGACCTGTACTCCTTATTTGGTCATATTTTTGCATGCCTAGAATGCGTTTCTATGTATTACATTCAGTTTTATTCTTCCAAAATATTTATGCACATGTTTTTAGATCTCAAATTTGGATTCTTCACTTTTCCACTTTCGGGAAACTGAATGGAGCCATCTTAAGGTGCGAAAAGTTTTTGTTACAGTTTGAGCTTTTTGTAAATGTTCTCAAAATCGCTCCAGGTTCAAGGTGATTGAGGGATATCAACTCTTTAATGATGGAGAGCAGGCCCATTTATACCAGCAATTTTTGCTAATATTTACAGGGTTCGTGCAGCTCCTTGAACTCCTTGAATACTCCTTTAATCAAATTTTGACCTTGAAATTTATAGTTGTTGTAAAACTCCTTGAATACTACTTGAACATTATATTCAGGTAAAAGTAAAATAAAACTGTTTCGATTAAAAGTAATAACTACAGTGCCACACGATGACATGATAGTTGTTTTCATTTTATTGTGGAATAATTCGATCACTTTTGTAAGCTACTTACTACTTGGCTGTGATTCCGAGTGGTTGTCGTCGTTGTTTCTGTGGTTGGGCTACATATAATTTTACTGCCATTTTATCGACGATTTCAGCAAACAAGCAAAAAATTGCTGGTCATTTTCATTCGTATTTTTACCCATTTGACTTCTTTGTGTTGTTTTTCAAAACTTGATGAAAGTTGGCTAAGACGGCAAACTTTAGATTAGATTTCTACAGAAAATCGTGAGTAGGTTCGAGCAAGTAACCGCAAAATCGCCGTAAGGAAAGAGCGGAATTATGGTCAAATCTGGACTTTTAAAGCACGTGTTCTTGGTGTTTTTGAAATCGAAAATGCTAGGCAACTAGCGCGGTCCCCAAATGAAACATAATGAACCACTAGAGACGACTCCATCCAGACAAATACTGTTCAATACAAAAATGACTCAAAAGTAACTTAAACTTATTAGCTGTCTAGACGTTTTCGCCTATTTTGTAATTCAGGCAGACAAAAAGTTTGCTTTGCCCTTGCCAGCAGCCAAATGTCGGCGTGGCACGCTGCTGTCATCGGAAATCAAATTAGTTATTTTCAACCTAAAGATTTAAAGTATCTGACAAAAGCGGGGCAGTCAACCTAGTCTAAAGTCTTTAAGAAATTCATTTAGAATGGTTTGAAAAGTTATTTTATTATCGCATGAAAGATGGACATAACGAACCTAATTCCCGTTTTCACCCTCAATGTTATTTCAATCTGGATGAACTTGGTAAACAATTCGAATATGCTGCAAACACCTTTTTTGGGATAGAACATTGATAATTTTAGTGTACTTTTTTAGTGCACAGTGTAAATATCTGCAATTTTGATGGTATTAACCATTCAAATTTACTGACAAACAGCCAATCATGATTATACTGACGCAAGATTCCCATCCAAGCGCTTCGGCAAATGACAGATGTTTTTCGTTGTGGAATTTTTTCTCTTCTAAATGTCATGAAAGTTTGTGTTATGATTGCAGTTTGAGACTATTAAAGTCTGAGAAAATCTTGGTGATCAAACTGTGAAAAGCCATAGACTGAGAAAAACTCTGAGCTCTAGATGGGACTAGAACCCGCAAACTTCTGATGCTAGCCAGGCGCTCTAACCATTGAGTCACCAGAACCCAAATTGCAGAACAAGGTTTAAATCTGGGACGAGCCGGTCGGCAATGACCTGCTGGACTGCAAGCCCTTAAGTGTCGGTAAATCTTATATAACTTTCTGTTTTCAGGAAGTTCACATCTTGTTCTGCTTTTACATATTTTATCCACATTTTTTCCAGTTTGCATAACTCACTGATGGACACTAGTCCGTTGTATTTTGCGCAAAATCGTGAATTATATTAGCAAAGTTTTTTGTGACGATAAATTGCCATAGTATTTTAAGAAACAGCACCACACTTTTGAGTTTACTTTTTATTAACGACATGTTTCGGAGTGACAATCTTTTAACCCTTTAACTGGCAGGTTTTTTGGAGGTCTCCCCCTGACACGAGTAAAATCGTCTGGCATTTGCCAGAGTAAACTTAATGAGTAGCAGATCTGCTACGGCGCAACTTAAATAGTTAAATTGTGTTACTGAAGTTGGGAAAGGGATTTTCTTTTTCATCAAGTACGTTTTTTATAATTTTCGAC
Source organism: Nanipora kamurai (assembly GCA_036872915.1). Taxonomy (NCBI): domain Eukaryota; kingdom Metazoa; phylum Cnidaria; class Anthozoa; order Scleralcyonacea; family Helioporidae; genus Nanipora; species Nanipora kamurai. Next base: position 53,549 of record JBAHVQ010000382.1, on the reverse strand, counting down.
AGTTATTAAAATAAAACATATTCTGAAGAATAATGTCATCGTGAAAACTCCAGATGTGAGTCAATACAAGATAAAACTATTGTTGAAACTGTGATATTTCAACTTTATTTCAAAGTCATCCTCAGACATAATGATATTACAATAACATGCCAGAGTCTATATACAGGAGGTCTGATGGCATAACCGAGACGGAATTAAGGAAACACCAAACCCTATTTACAGGCTTGGATGTTGAGGCGCCATGATGCTAATTAGAAATTATCACCACCACGAATAAGGCTGTTGATTCGCCAGGTACAAAATAAGCGCTGATTTTACTATTTATACCACCAGATCTAGATTTTTGAAACAGTAGCAAATCACTGATTTGTCTTCGGAATTCGAGAGGAAGTAGATCTAGCACGACGGGTCTGTCCTTCAACGTGATCTCCCTGGCATAGGTTAGTTCAAAATGAACTTAGTTGCTTTTCGCAGCGCATCTTCAATTGGTCGGTGATGTTCGGACGTATGCGGCCACCAAAAATTTGAACCGTACTCAAGTTTAGGCCTTACTACAGAGCAATATAATTGCTTTCTTGTGTTCATGTCTATTAATTTTTCTGCCACAGAGACGCTTTATAAGACCAACTGTCTTAGAACACATGTCCTTAATGTGTCTTGTCCAATCTAGGTCACTTGACACGGTAATAGTGATATCAGTTGTATGCCGGACAAGTTGCTAAGGCTGACCTGATTCTTGATATCGAAAGGCCCGTTTACAAATACGATTTTGTGCAATCATCATCTTGGTGTATGTATTAAACTTACGAGAGTGTACAAGACGAACCGGAGTGAATGATATAACAGATGTCTGGGTGTTTGAACTGTCGCGGGTTTACTACGTAAACCTAGGCCCAGTTGTTCAAAATAGCATTACCGCTAATCCTGTGTTAAAATTTAATCGGCTCTTTTGTTTGGCATGTTCTACTAAGTGATTTAAGTTAAAACTTTCTAGGAGAACACATTTCTATATTTGTATGATATTTGAAAAGGAAGTTTAAAAATCCTATATTGTTAGTTAAAGCGTGTGTTCATGCTTTGGACGAAAGTCCAGTCGAAAGGAAGGTTGATTTCCCTACAAAGATGAGCATTTGAAACCTGAATAATACATGAAGAAAATCGATGTTGAGGCATGTTAATGCAAGTGGACGTCTGTTTACTTAGGGTAATATCTGTCCACCATTTGAACCAAAGTATCAGGATTCGAGAGTGGTTCAATTAAGGGTGGAATCATGTTTTCGTGAAGGGGATGTAAAAATAGAAAGCAGGATAGGCAAGGTTAGACGACGAGTTAAAACCCGAAAGGGCGAGAAACTGCCGAAACTAAAAATAAGTAGTCCTAACGTTTCGAGCTTGTAGTCTGACAGTTAGAGGTTAAACGAAATGGGACGAACGCTCGAAAGAAATGCAATATTTTGTTGCATTGAGGAAAGGACGTTCCCCACATGTGTAGGGGAAATTGGCCCTTTTCGTTCCCTAATTGAGCCTTTCATCCATTATCAAAAGAAATTTTAAACTTATTTTTGCCTTACTATTTACTCAGACCGTAATTGTTGTCCCGTTATTCATGCTTTAGATTTATTAGCTTCTTTGTTGGAATCTACTCGTGGAATTTATTACTGCTGAAGGCTACTTTCACTTGCTGTGTCGGCGTTGTGGCGTTACAGATTTATCTGGGACTTACAACCACAAAACCAAATAGATTATGAAACTTTGATTGATTCTGCCTGTTTGTTTAAAGATAATTCAAAATATTTAAATTGACAAATTATGGCTGTATGTTCGCGTGTGAACGTTTAGTTATATTTCTTATTTCTGTGAATGTCTTAATGTGGTGAAACAATTTGTCAGTTGCGAAAATAGAATGGAAACATTTCGGCAGATACAATAAATCGTCTAATGAATATTCTCGACTGCTTTACCAATGCTTGTCTAATATATATGTAGTAAAATTCATTAACTATTCATCGTGTTTCTGATCAGCAAATGCATGGTATGCTAGAAACATCTATACCTCTGTAGATCCCAATGCGAATCAACTATCTGAAAGCAAGGGAAGGGATTGAATGGGTAGAAGGGAAAGGTTGTGGTTGATGAATTATGAACCAGCAAATTAACTTTTGATAACGATTTCTTCCTAATAAACTTTTCAAGATGATATGGATAACTGTATTGACGAACTAAAACAATAAACACCACTCTTTTTCTTTTTCTTTTTAATATATTTGGTGCACACTATCACAATGTCAAATACTGCAATAGATTTTGTCCAGACTATCTCTCATTTCGGGTCGTTGACAACGGCTAGCGAACGTTCATCAAGGTCGTTATCTCAGAAAAACGATTTCCGAGCCCTGGACGCGGGAATAGAACCCGCAGCCTTCTGATGACTGATGAGACGCTCTAACCATTGAGCTACCAAGACTCACATGGTCAACTGAGGTGCAGGTTCGTCCTATGTGCTGCCCAAGCGGAAGCCTCGATATGATAATAAAAATTCATTATGTTATTATTAAATTCTGAGATTTCACAAATATTAGGGAGTTTAAGAACTACGGCAACGTCTGCAGATTCGGCAACAAATTTATACTATAGAATTTTTCGTTCAAAACAAGCGGGATGAATAACCTCTAGTCCCAAAAGTATTTTCCACGCCATCTTAGTTCTACAAGCACGTCATTCGAAGCATTTCGATGGTTTTACGACTACGCCGTGGGCATGCACTAGCGACTACGCCGTGGGCATATAGAACGTTTTTTGTCTAAGTGTTGAGAAACGGAGCAGAGCCGCTTTGAAGAATTTTAGAGGTATAAAAACAACATTCACAGTTGATTAAAATGTAAATAATATGTTGCTTATCGAAATTGGTAAGATTATTCTACGTTAGAATAGCTGATATAGGAAAATGAGCTCAGGTAGAGAATAATAATGTTAGATAAATGCTACTCCGAGTGAAGAACCATACCGGACAAGTAGAGAAAACTCTACTTGGCCCGGCTGGGATTCGAACCGCGACCTTCGGTTTGCTAGTCCGACGCTCTACCAACTGAGCTACAGGTCAAGTTGGGAGTTGGTCGTAAAATGATGTTACTTGGGTTTTTTGATATTTCGAAACTAACTAGTTTCTTCAATATCGGGACATTTAAGTCTTCTCTTGATTTATAATAGCTGATGTACGTACAGGTCGCGAAGGTCGCGGGTTCAAATTCCAGCCGGTCCAAGTAGAGTTTTCTCTACTTGTCCGGTATGGTTCGTCACTCGGAGTAACCTGTATCTGACATTATTATATGGTAACGTTCGTTTTGCGGTCTGTACCCAAATCGATGCACGCTGATTGGCTGTCTACAGTAGCTGTGCAATAAGTTTTTTGTACAGAGCAGCTAGCAGTTTGAGGCGCGAAATGTGAGTTCCTTGTCCGATGTATACATTTTTCGATAGACTGTTTGATAAGTCGTGCCAACAACAAACTAAGGACCACTGTCTACAGAAAACCAACGCCTACCGACAGGTTACAAGACCAGTCATCTTACAATCCAACCTTACACAAATCTAGCACCATTAAAATATTGATGAGACGCGCACAACTCATGTGTGACTCACTCGACGCTCTACGCCACTAAAATGCCTATTTCTAAAACATTTTCCACAAAATCAACTCTACCTCCGACGTCATCAAAGTTAACATTTACGAAGACAATGAACGCAATGACAACGACAGTCCAACAACAATTGCAGCAACGATACCTTACATAAAAGGTACGTCTGAGATTATCCCACACATCTTACGACCATACAACATACAAGTGGCGCACAAACCAGGGGATGGATCTGGGAATTTGCGTGACTAGTTTCTGAACGCAACTATTAGGAGGGTCTGGGGGCATGCTCCACCAGGAAATTTTTGATATGTTGATTCTCTCAAACACTATTTCCTGTATTCTGAGAAGTTTTTGGAGTTTTTTCTTTATCATGTTGAATGAAATTTTAAAACCATTACAAATACACTAAGGTATATTTTCCTTTCATGAAGAGACCAGGAATGCATTTGAAGCCATATTACTATGTGCAATATTATGCACTTTGCTATGACAAATCCACAGTACTATGCAAATGATGAAGCAATATTAGGTTACAGTAATGCTGCATTTGTCTATAACACCACAGTGTACTGTACTGGGTTGATTACCATAAAAGAATTACCTGTCTTCTTCAGCAATTTCTTACCTACCTTATAACTGCAGTTGATCTTTTAAGATACTCTATCTGAATAGTTTAAATTGACTTTGCTCAAATTCAATATTTGAGAAATTAGTTTTCTTCAAAAGACAGCAAACTAACTTATAAGACACCTTGAAGACATCAAATTTCCACGTAGCCAACATCGTGCCAGCAGAGTATTAAAATTAACAATTAAATCTCAGCCCGGCTATAGAATGCCATGTATAAAGGTTAACAAGTTCAAAATCATCTTAGTGCTGCAGGTAAATAACATGTACTGTAGGAAGCTTAATAGGTCCAAAATCATCTCAGTTCAGCAGCTAAATGGCAGGTAGGTGCTTGATAAGTTCAAAATCATCTCAATCCAGTAGTACAATGGCAAGAAGGAAGGTTAATAAGTTCAAAATCATCTCAGTTCAGCAGCTAAATGGCAGGTAGGAAGCTTAATCAGCTCAAAATCAGGTAGGAAGCTTCATAAGTTCAAAATTATCTTAGTCCAGCAATAAAATAGCAAGTAGGAAGGCTATTAAGCACCAACAGTACCTTTGATCTCATGTTGGATCGTCTTGGAACGGTATGTTGCATTCCTTGGAGCACTTTCTAAGTGTTCTTTCAGCTTCGTATCACCGCTGTCGATTCGAAATTGAAGAAGAGCTTGAAAAGTTCCTCTCAGCGGAATATTATTTTGGCCACAGAATATGACCGTCTTGATTATAGACTTAAATTATGCTAACCCAGTTATTACACACGAACCAGATAAAAATATAGGCGAATCTGTTCACTTGACTCTGAAGATGACCGCCGCTAAGGCCGTGGAAACGTCAATGACTTCCATCAACAGTCTTTCTCAAGACAACACTAACCCGGACGATCAACTTCCTCAAACATGTAGTGTGGGCACAGTTGCAAGCTCATCACTGTGCGGTTATTGACGTTGTACTTCCAAAGACCGACCACGCTTGGGGTCCAAAAACATGTACATTTTTGGCGCGAGAATAATAAGCAGCACTAGTTTTAATGTCTGTTGTGGTAGTACATCTTAACTCTTAAGAAAATATACGTTACATGGTGTCAGGAGTAAAGAAAACAGTCGAGTAATGAAGAAGGTCAACAACGGTGACCCATCGAAAAATTTTAATGTATCGCAAGTATTTAACGTACCGAACATTCTTCCGATTGTGTCTAAAGAATGTTGTTAGTTGTTACTCCCCGCGAGTGATGAACCATACCGGACAAGTAGAGAAAACTCTACTTGGCCCGGCTGGGATTCGAACCCGCGACCTTCGGCTTACTAGTCCGACGCTCCACCAACTGAGTTACTGGTCAAGTTGGGAGCTGGTCGCGAAATAGATGTTACTTCGGCTCTTGATATTTCGAAACATATAGTAGTTTCTTAGATATCAGGAAATGTAAATCCTATCTGATTTTAAATGGCTTGAGTAGAAGAATGAACTCGGACTGAGACTAGCAAAACAAAATGGCGGCAGACTTTACAATCGATGACAAAACTATTGAGATTCTGGCCACATCTGCGTTTTTATCGACAGGCGATCTCTTCAAAACGTAGTAAATCTGTAGTAAAACTTGTACAGATTAACTGTTATTCATATTTTGTTATATTCCGTGTCAATCCGAGCTATTCCGACTCGAAATCCCGATCCGATCCGAGTTTTGTCCCTGCCTCTACTGTATCTCACGTTTATACTTCGGGAACAAACTTGTTCGCTATTCAGGCTTCGGTACAGGCGTTAAATTCGGCACAGCACTTACATTCTTTTGAATTTTAAAATGCTCAGTACAACAATATCAACAAGACGGCAGTTGCTACATTTACCCCTTTAAAATTATAGAACATATCAAAAACGTTGATACGAGCTAGACGAAAAAAAACCATAATAGTCTTACGTACCGGCCATCGACTGTTTCTCATCCTTCTAAACCACCCAAAAGTATTTCTAAGCGTCTTCTCCCCAATTCATTTATCTGGTATTCCTGGAAATCTATTCTTCGTAGGCCAAAGGTTATCTACCGTGTGGCTGGACGCACTTCGTGGGCTTGAGTCACTGTCATACATCCCCTTCGACCACCGTAAAGTCTGTCCTTTTTGTCTTTTTTGCTGTAATCGGCATTCGCAGAAGAGGAACGCATGCCTACAAGTGTTTCTGCCTGTTTCCGAACAATTCTGAGAACTTTTTCGAGAAAAATTATTGTCAATGGAGACTTCGCGTTTCTCTGTACAAATCACTTACCGCTGTTTTCAATCGTTCCTACTTTGACGCCATTTCCGGCCACTAATTACCAGGGATTTTTCTTCCGGTTATGTTATGAAAAAACTGCCAAATAGCCAAATTTGACGTCGAAAATCTCCATGAAGAGCAAATTTTTGAAAGCCAAGATATATTTTACTCAAAAAAATTCAAAGAATACGAATACCTAAAGTTGCCGAACATGAGATAGGCACTTTAAGCGCTATTTTAGGTGCTAATTCGATTTTCATATGTCAATCAATTGCTCCCAAATGTCACTAACATTTGAAGCCAGTTTGACTTTTCATAAACAAATAGCACATTGAACGCATGACCAGCCTATCTCTTAATAATTTCTCTTTAATGATAATATAGTTTTGAAACATTCTAGACCCACACGTTACCCTAAAATAATTAATTGTTTTGCGTGCCAAATTAACCTTCTCTCACAATTTTACCGGTAAGATTTTGTTTAACTTTCTTCTGTACAACGCCCAAATATCCGACCCCATTGACCACGTTCACATATCCTATATATACAGTTGAACCCCGATAATTCGAACTCGGATAATTCGAAGTCTCCGCTAATTCGAAGTAAAACTTATTCCCCTTGGTTTTGCCCCACATTTTTGAGTCATTTTATCTGGGATAATTCGAACTCGGATAGTTCGAAGTACTCGCTTATTCGAAGTAATTTCTGTCCCCTTGGACTTGATTTTACCCCGATAATTTGAAGTTTAATTACCAAGCTGAATGAAAAGCAACAGACGGTGTCAGATCACAGTTTAACAATGCTTTTATCCACTCAGCACAGTCTGGGATTGTTCTTTGACAGTTCACAGTTCGTTTATCCCTTTAAACGCATGCTTTACATAAACATTGTCTTGTTAAAAACCAATTTGTAATCAGATAATTGACTGAGAAATTTCTGAAAAACTGTTTCAATTATTGATGAAAACGAAAAAACGTGTTAAAAATAATCAGAGACATATTCATCAATATTGTTATAATGTAAATAGAGGTATACAAGGGGTGAAACTGGTGTATTTATACTTGACCCCGAAAATTCGAAACCCCGCTAATTCGAAGTATTTTTAGTTTCCTTTGAGACTTCGAATTATCGGGGTTCAACTGTAGTATGTTCGTTTGGGGTGTTCCTTGCATTAAAAACAAGGATTTCCAGCTCACTAAACCATTTACCAACCTCCCATGAACTGGAATTCCTTTGTTTTTATGCAAAGAACCCGCAAACGAACTATATTGTGGCAGATGTGCAAGTGGTCAGTTGTACGATTTCAACAGTTGCCGTTTCCACAATAAAGTATTTCCGTTCGTCTTTTGAATCTAATTTAAAATGTGTTGAATTTACCCTAAAAAAATTAACTCAGAAAGCAGGCCCTATGTAATGCATGGCAAATATGAGTTTTATATACGGCGGTTTGTTTTTCCAATCTTTTAAACGCCGTTGATACGTCTTTTAGCCACTTTCATAAAAATACTGTAATATTTGCTTTGACAACAATATTAGCATAAAGTCTACGTTCCCAGGACCGTCAGCCGAAGAACTTGTCGTTAATAATAGGCACTACAACTCAGGTCAATGGAGACCGAGAGGACACTTCTCCCATACTTAATTTCTTCTTCCTTCGTAATTTCTGTTCTAGCATCCATTTTGCACGCTTTGAATACTTCACACTTCGTCGCATTCTTCATTTCAGCATCAGTCAGAAACAGTGATTTTCATTGTCTTGAAAAGTCAACTCAATTCTGCATGTCCATCTGATTGACTTCCATATCCACTTTGCATCAGTCAGTCTGCTTCGTGTGAACAATAAAGCGTCATTTTACTAAAAAGGATCGAGAACTAGTCAATTCAGATTTTCTTGACTAGCTATTCTAATGCTGCCTCAAGAAAACAACCTCTTCTTCAGCTATAGTAAGAACTTTCGAATGGACGAGAGGGATCAACATGCAAATAACGACGCAGAAGTGTCTCATGGTGAACAGTTTTTTCTGCCTAACCTGTAACGTACCTAACATAGCTTATACCCTGGGCTAGCAGAGTGAAGCAACACAAAAACAAAGGCGCAACCAGTAAAAGTCGAGAGGCGGGAGTCAAGGGGTAATAGGCACCATCAAAACAATTTTCACCATATCAAGTGCCATAAATCAACGTGGCTTTGGGAAATGGGGCAAAAACCTGTTACTAGCAGTACACTCGTGACACCCTTCACGAGAGGGTTTTGATCAACCAATCCCTGCCAAAAAGAATCACAAATCACAGTCATTTAAAACTTGTTTGAAATAAATTGGCCATTTATTCCTCTTTTATTTGCCAACATCAGATTTATCATATCAACGTGGTAGACGTTGGTTTTGTGTTTCATTATTATTATTTTGTTTTTAAATTTTTAAATTTTAATGAGTTGGCCGTCACATGCTCAATCCATAAGTATAATATGACTTCGACAGTTACATTCTCTTAAATATCAGTTTGTTCTACAACGTATCAGATTTACAACAATTTCGCGTAACTGACCGTGAAAGAAACCGTAAATTAATGGGTTTATTGCACTTTTGCAAAAGAAAAGAAGGGTCGAAACTATTTCAGCTCTTTCAGAAAATTTACAGTAACCTGAATCCTCACAGAAATAGTTAACCAATGCCGGTAAACTGCATCCAGTAAAAGCCAGAATGATAATTAAAATTTTGATGGACGCACGTATCTCTCTAGTGTACTTGCGAACACTCCTATCCACTTGTTGTAACTCCGTCACAATCTCTGGGCTGATTCGCTGCGACGTTTTCCTTCATTGCCGTACAACCCATACCACAGCTCCACTACAATAAACAACAGCCGTGCATGGAAGTCCAAAGGCAAATGTAACATACACAACAGTTCCAACAATTTTGTATTTCGGATCAAACATGCATAAACGTAGTCCAGCATGATAAATGATCTTTTCAAACAGAAGAGGAACGGTTGAAAATACAATAGCCACAATTGTCAAAGATGCTATAGTGCCAGTGACAACAGATCTTGTAAACCATTTTCGATGTTTCAAGGGAAACTTTAGCAATATGAATCGCTCAATCGCTAGCGTAGCTATAGAAAGGTTGGAGTAAACCATTATAAAAGTGTAAAGTACCGTTGTGAAAGTACAGGCAACCCCAGTCGAGTACAGGTTTTCGTCAGTCAGCAAATTGGCTAATTGGAGCGGCATGGCAATAAGTCCAATGAATAAATCACTAATGTTGAGATTAAGCAGAAAAACAAACCTCATCTTCCAAGGAGTCTTCCTTTGCAATGCTCCGACAATAACCAGAGAGTTTCCAAGAATTGTCATTATAACAATTACAGTCTGTATAGAGGCTTGGATGTAAAGGTCAACGTTAGACTTATCTTCCAATCCTTCATAGGCTGAACTTCGATTATGTCGAAATGAAGCGTTATACGTCGGTTTGATGCTAACGGACATGTTGCTGGAACTTCATTTCGGTTTTTTTCCTCCAATATACGTTTTGAGACCTCGTTAAAAAGACGGTGTAATTTATTATGTTATCAGCAGCTGCAGATGCTAGAAGCTTTATGCCATACCTTATCGATTACACGAGGAATAATGCATACATTATATCAACATATCTGGACATATGTCTTTGGTCCCAACGTTTGAAAAGAAGGAAAGGCAAAAGCCATCCTGCTACACATATCACATCTAGTTTTCAAGGAAAGTTAATCATTCTTCCAAATATTAAAGAGAATTACACAAATGTTTTTCCAGTGGTACTCCATCTTTATAAAGTAAGTGGGCAATACCTTTCCTTTTCTTTCGGCTGGCCGGTTTGATGAAAGGTGGATGACTATGAAAAACATAAATAAATAAAAAAATGTTTTAATGTAAATTAGTATTCCTCTCACTTGGCAACAGACACGGCAAATAGCATGCCGATACTGCTGTATGATGAAAAATATAACATACTGGCTTAATTGTAACAAATGTTCTAGTTGACGATTTGCTGACGGAACCCCATATGGGAATCGAAGCCGAGACGATAGCTTCAAAATTATAGATAGAATTGTACATCGAACTCACATTCGTAAAATAGTTTTATGAGTCTCGGTTGCAATATGTCACTAGCAACAAGAAGGTATGGTTTCGATCCCCATCTGAGACCCAACATCTTCTAAGGATTTAAAGTTAGCGAACGTTCGCATATCGACTGTCGCAATCCAGGCCCACGCATGCATAATATTAATGTAGAACATACATAAAGTCCATTTATAATTATTTTCTTTTAAATATAACTGCTAAGACAATATCATATGTCTATTAATTAGTCTATCTTAATCTTGGTAGCTCAACGGTTAAAGCATCTGACCGACCATCAGAGAGTATTAGGTTCAATCTCTATCAGTATCTCCGAAGCCTTTTTGTTAGACATAAGCTTGATTACCATCTGCCAATAGTCTGTAACCAGCTTCTAATATTGCGTATGGGCTATGCTCATTACATTAAGTAATTGGTCACCTTCATTACCTTAAGAAAATATAATGATTTATTTTTCACGACAACTTTAATAAATGTATTTTCAATTTGATAAGCTTTCTTTTTCCCCTATTCTATCGCTTTTAGTATTTTGACTTATAATTAGTTAATGACAGTGGCCATTGTTGAAGGATATAAGCAATGAAAGGGTTAATTGTAAAGTTATGAATTTCTCGCTAACAAATATGCTTAAGACTACAGCTTGAGTAATTTAAACATTAAGATACAAGTTCACGGCAACCAGGTGAAATTTCTGACATACCAAACGCCACTCTGGTTTGTAAATATTATGAACGTAATTTAAAGAAATTACAGTTCACGACCCAACGTTTCGACACTCCGGTCTA
>JBAHVQ010000382.1:26514-39090 GCA_036872915.1 Nanipora kamurai | reverse complement strand
AGAACTAGGCTTTTTCGAGAGAAGGATTGTACCCTCAAGAAAGCCATAGAGTCTCTTCGTATAAGTGAGGCAACTAGCGAGCAGCTGAAGAAAATAGAGCGGGAAGACAATCCAGATGCTGCCAGCTATGTTGAGAAGGAAGACAAAAGAAAACGTAAAGCCTTAAAATCAGCAATTCAACGAAAAAAGGACACTATGGATTATTTCAAGAAGGAGATTAACTGCCATTTCTATGGTGGATCCCATGAAAGAGATAAGTTAAAGTGCCCGGCTTTCGGTAAAACGTGTCGTCAATGTGGTAACGCAAACCATTTTCAGTCGGTTTGCCTGCAGAAGCAAGGAGGCCACCTGTTAAACGAAGAGTCATCAGATCAGGAGTATGCGTTCCACGTGGAAACGGTTGGCGCTGTTAGCCATCAAAAAAGGAAACGTTACTTTGTGTATTTGTGTTTTAAGGACGGAGATGGGGGCGGTGGAGTCGTGTCCAGTGCCAGCTTGATACTGGTGCAACATGCAACGTGATGTCCTTTGACACTCTGTTACTGTGACATTAAGCTTCGGCTTTATGGTGGAAGTGTTGTACCAGTGTTTGGAGAATGTGATCTTAGTTGCAACTATAATGAAGTGAAGCTAAACTTTAAGATTGTCAAAGGCTTTCTGTCTGGTGAGACGTGTACCAGCATGGGAGCCATTACAGTGCATGTCATCAACAGCACGTGCACCTCTAAGAAAACTGATGTGAAAGATATCTTTGTCGAATATCGAGATGTATTCGAAGGGCTTGGCTGTTTTCCTGATGAATATCAGCTATAGACTAATCCGGATGTGGAGCCAGTGAAGCACACTACCAGGAATATAGCAATACCACTGAAAGCTGAATAAAAAGCAGACATTGATGAGTTAGAAAAGATGGGAGTCCTTAAGAGAGTCACAGAGTCGACCGAGTGGATTAGTAGCCAAGTTGTTGTGCGAAAGGGATCTAAGTTACGATTGTGCATTGATCCAAAGGACTTAAATAAAGAATTGAAACGCTCCCATTATCCCATGCCAACAATTGAGGAATTCTTCCGGAACTCGCCAAAGCCAAAGCTTTTAGTGTAGCGGATGCAGAAAACGGCTTCTGGCAAGTTAAGCTAGATGAGCCAAGTAGCTATCTTACAACTTTCTGGACGCCATTTGGAAGGTACCGCTGGCTAAGAATGCCATTTGCAATTCCCACAGCCCCGGAGGAGAACCAAAGGTGGCAACATGAAGTGCTCGAAGGCTTGCGAGGAATCCATGTAATTGCTGATGACATACTTATTATAGGACAGGAAGAAACAGAAGAGGAAGCACTACAAGATCATGACAGAAACCTAGTAGCATTATTGGAGAAAGCAAGAAAGGTCAACCTAAAACTTAACTCAAAGAAGCTAAAGCTCAGGTTGTCTGAGATTCTCTACATAGGTCATCTACTAATCTCCCAATCAAGCCCGATCCTGAGAAGGTACGCGCTGTCCAAGACATGCCTCGCCCTGATGGACGCAGTAAAGCTGAGAAAATAAACGCTGTGCAACGCTTCCTTGAATTTGTTAACTATCTAGCCATGTTTTTACCGCGCCCTGCAGACTAAAGTGAGTCACTAAGGCGATTAACAGACAAAGATGCCGAATGGATATGGGAAAAGTACCACCAAGACGCCTTTGATCGTATCAAGACGCTGGTGGTGAATCATCCCGTTCTTTGCTATTATGATGTCAGCAAACCAGTAACTATCCAATGCGATAGTAGTGAGACCGGTCTTGGAATTGCTTTGCTTTGGGAAGGACAGCCTGTTGCATTCGCCTCGAGAACTCTGACACCAACAGAGTGTGGGTACGCGCAGATCGAGAAAGACTGTTTGGCAATAGTATTCGCATACGAAAGATTTACTCAGTACATTTATGAGAGAGAGTCAGTACAAGTAGAGAGTGACCACAAGTCCCTCGAGACCATCTTCCTTAAGCCATTAACAGCAGTGCCAAAGTGTTTACAAGGTATGCTTCTCCGTATTCAGAAGTTCAATCTGGTTGTTCGCTATAAGAAGGGGACTGAAATGTTCCTGGCGGACGCACTTTCAAGAGCGCCATTGCCAGAAGTTCTTTTAGCTAAGAACCGTCTGCGACCAGAGAAAGAAGACGTCTTTCGAATAGATTTGGAACAGGTGGATGCAGCTGAATTTGTAAAAGTATCAGATGAGGGTCTTTGGAGTATTCAGCAGGAAACAGAAGCAGACAAAACGTTACAAAGACTTAAGGAGACGGTGTTAAAGGAATGCCCTAAGACAAAACAAGAAGCTGACCCGAGTGTTGCTGAGTATTGGACATTTTGTGAAGAAATTAGTATCCACAATGGAGTGCTGTACAAGGGGGAACGAATTATTGTCCCTGCTGCCCTGCGAAAGGAAGCGATGTCTCGCGTTCAGGCAAGTCACCAAGGGGAGCAAGCATGTCTTCGCCGAGCTAGGGATGCTCTATTTTGGCCAGGCATGAGCAAGCAAATTATAGATCTGGTGACTAGCTGTAGTCTTTGTGCAGATTATGCTTCAGCGCAAGCTAAAGAGCCGCTTAAGGCACCAGATTTTCCTAAACGTCGCTGGAGTATCGTTGCACAAGATCTTTCTAGTCTTGAGGGAAAGAACTTCCTGATAACTGTTGATGCCTATCGTGGGTATTGGGAGGTCGATGAATTATCTCAAGCTACTGCTGCGAATATCATCAGCAAGACCAAACAGCAGTTTGCCTGCTATTATATTGAATACCAGATAGAGTCTACAGCGACAATGGTCCGCAGTACGATTATGCGGAATATGCTTCATTCGCAGATAGCTGACAATTTATGCACTGTACCTCATACCACAAACAGTCTATTGGTTTACTAGAAGCAGCCGTGAAGTCTGCAAAAATCTTACAGGAGAAAGCCAGCAAATCTGGACGAGATATATGGATGAGTTTCCTTGATTACAGGAATACTCCAACCGAAGGTATGGACAGTAGTCCAGTCCAGAAGCTGATGTCGAGGAGGACTAAAAGAACGCTACCACTGGCACAACATCTGCTAGAACCCAAAGTTCAGGAAGAAGTTCGGGAGAAGCTGATCTGGAAGCGTAGAAAGGAAAAAGAATACTTCGACCGTGGTACAAAAGAATTACCAGAGTTGAGAATTGGTCAACCGGTTAGAATGATCAGTCCACCCAATGGGACCAGAAAGAAATGCAAAAAAAAAAAAAATTGCATCGGAAAAGTAGCTGCAAGATCTTATCTGGTTGATATTGATGGTTCAATATATCGCAGGAACCGAAAATGTCTGCGCAGCGTAAAGGACGGTAACACTGCAGCAATTCCTGAACCTTTATCTTCAGATCCTCCAACTGTAGTGGAACATCCACAACTTTCCGTTGACCCGTCAAACCTAGATCCAGATATGATTCCAGTTCAACCAACCCAGCAGCCCCTCTTCTTGACGGAACGACCTCCATCAGAGAATTCTCCGGCATCCCATGTAGTGCCAGCATCTCCTGTAGTGATGCCGTCCGTGAAGACCAGAAGAAGTGGGAGAGTTAGCAAACCTCCAGTGAGGCTAGATTGATTATATCAGCGGACAGTTATGATGCTAATTGGTAATTTATTTTTTGCGTAAATTTAGGCTTGGACTCTGACTGGTTTTTATGGTACTTTTTTTAGTTGATTAGTTAGGTATGTACTTATTTTGTTATTTTATTATTTATTAGTTAGGTATGTACTTTTTCTTTATGTGAAAGGGAAGGTATTATGCATGGGCTACATGTGGCAGCGTCTGTAATATATAGGGGCCAGCGGCTTGTCGGAGAAGGACTTAGCGATCGTACAAAAGTTAAACAAAAAACCATTATTTCTTTCAAAGTCTTGACGTAACAGTAACGCACATAAATGATTACTTCCCAAATGCTCAAAGGTTTAGGAGTTATCGCTCCTTCAACCACGCTCACAGATTAGGTAGAATCTGGTAAATCATCTTCACGAATCTCATCACAGCAAGAGGACCGACATTCGTTCTCTTGATCTGAAAAACCACTGTTAGAATATTCCAAGTTTATTTATCAGTCCTAAATTACACCCGTCATGTTTTCGTGGCTATAAACGTTTTAATACCTGGTCTATGTGCAAGGCTTACTCGCCTTAGTTTCATTTTTTCGTCGGAAGTTTTGCCCGACCGGTGTATTTAATTTGCAAATTATATTGCGGTTTTTACACAAACTTTAAATACCCTTACCATGCTCTCAGTTTATTTTTTATCGTCTGACAATAAAAAAGAATGAGATATGACCATGAAAGGCAGACGAAAAACTAGGTTGTTGACATTTTGCAGTTATTTTAACAGAAGTCCAGGTCTTCTGGGTTTTAATGTTTCGGAAACACATGTGGTTATGGCCATACTGACATACGGTCACAGAAATCACAGAAAAATGCAGATCACCACTGCTCAACATTTTTCTCAAGTGAGTTTTGGTGAAGTTTTCCTCTTTTTTACCATGAGAAAAGTTTGAAACGTTCGTTGACTTTATTTTCAGTATTTGGGACTGGATTTATTAGATCAAGGATTTCTCAACGAAGGACTCCGGTCGCCATTATGTGCTATGGTACTTCTCGCTTATCACACCGTTATAACGTACTTTCTTGGTAAGTTTTGTCGAGCTTCTAAACATTCACTGTGGCCCTATTTCACTACATTTCTATATGTAGCGAAACATACAAGTATTTGTGCTCATTTGGTGTGAATAACCAAGAGTATTTTATAATTTTTGGAAAATCTCGGGAAAAGTTGTATGACAGCTATGCTTTTTACCGAAAGTAACAGTTGGACCGAATTTGCACGATCTTTTAAGCCTCAGCCGGCCTCGAAGGAAGGGTTTAGAGATTGCTTACGATGAAATAGGATTTCAAGTTATTTCAAGCTTATCAAAGATATAATATATACATCCAAGATTGTGCTCAGTATTTGGACAAGTTTAGTCAGGGACATTTACTCAGCAGGGACGACGGAAATTCTACTCTACTGGGCTTTGGATTAATTTATTAGAAGTTTCTGTGCAGAAAAAATATGAGTAGATGGATTTTAGGAAAAATCTAAATTTACTCAGCAGCACATAATTGAAAACGCTAAAAAAATCCCTTTTAGCCACAGAGTCGCTTACCGTAATTCGTGCTTTCAGAAGTGTTTTTGTTAAGGTACTTTTAAAAGGCAACATTGATCGTAACAATGTTAAGAAAAAGTCAAATCCATTATGAAAATATGCGAAATGGGTAAATTTACCAATGGCGTCGTAACAAAATTCCAGCTTATACGGGTTGACGATCTTTGCTGGACGATCACATCAGTCTCCGCCATACTCACTGTTGCATTACGTTGAGTTGAGTGCAATGACATTTGATGTTAAATATAGGGAAATATGTCAATTTTAAAACACATGATAATTTGAGTGTTTAAACACAATTCAATCAAATCGCTATTTTGTTATTTTTGCTGAGAAAAGTATATTCTTTAAAAATGAATGTTTATCATCTCAAAACCTTAGACTTGGTATAGAAACTTATCAAACATGAAATGCTGATTTGACGAATTGAAAATGAAAACCTTATCGCATGAAATGTTGCATTAAAACGACTATCACGAGTAAAATCGTCTGGCGTTAGCCAGAGTAAAGTATTAAAGGTCGGAATGAGTTAAAGAAGTTTTTAATCGCTTGATTTTCATTTAGTGGGGAGTACACCTTACTTTTTTATATAAAAGATCTCACTTCACAATATTCATTCACATTTGGAGAGTACAAAACGTGAAGTCAGTAAACTATCTAATATTACACGAAGAAATTTACATGGATAACTAAACAAATTCTTTTTTTGATAATTACACTCATATTTTGTCAAATTAAATGCTATGGCCATATAATGATGTTATAAATAACCCAGACCATATCCAGCAGTCAGGCCATTCATTCAAAGAGCTACATCTGGAGAAATAGTCCTCAGATACATGAAACAGTATGGTTGACTGTCTCATGAGTTGAAAGATTTTAAAAAATCCATTTCGAAAAAATTGTTTTTAACACATAATAATTCTTAGAGGTGTTTGATGGTTATGTAGACATAGTCCCGCCTTGATAAAATACTCAATAAATTTATAAGAATAAATGAATGTCAAGATGCTGAATAGGAATTTAGTAAAGATAAAGTAGAAGATTTTTATTGAGAGTAATTTCAGTGACTAAAGACAAATTTCGCGAACTAGGTTTGTTCTCCTGGTAAGTGGTCGCCGGTTCAAATGCTCCGTTTTTGAAATAGAGCTGTTTCCGATATAATACCGTATGATGTTAATCATCTCGTGTGATGTTGTGAAGTTCAGTAATACCAATAATATCAAGATCTAACGCTGAATTCACAACCACTGTCGAGCAATCAACTTGTCATCTTGTCAACTTGTGGAATGTGCTTCATCTATATTGAAAGGACTGATGCAAGTTCCACATTTTCTAAAAGATACTTACGAATTTGAAAAATAAGGTGATTCTTATATAACTTGAACTTGAAACTGCTTGTACCCAACAGTAAGTCACATAAATAAGGTAGCATATGGCATGGTGGTCAGTTGCGGTTAGCTAGTTCGTATGTTGTTGACAGATAATGTTATCAGTGGTTCTACGAGCCTGGAAATTGCAACTGGTGTCCGGCATTATTTAATGTTTTGTCCATCCAAATCTCATTTTGGCACGTCATGTGACCGGTCAGTGCAATCTTTTGTCTTCAAAATATTTTATACATTCTTGTCAGAATTGATTTTTGTCTGATTAACGTTTGCCTTAGCCGGCCACCCGTCTCTCTGTGGTAAAATAATTATGTACAGGCTTGATGATCAGATGATGTAAACATGGGGTGTCATACTCACAACTCTTCCGACTGATACACGAGATAGGAGTGTCAAAACTTTGGGTGATAATCAGTAACTTTTCAAATTTCGAAACTTTCTAGGCCAGAGTAGCGTCAAACAATATCTGAATAGTAAGTCGTTGGAAGCCCTCGCTGCCTAACCATCAAATGCATAACAAACTCTTGATCACCGTAATAGGATACTGTACTGTAGTTTCTTAAACCCCCACTTTGTGGAATCTCACTAGAGAAACAGTTTACATTTACTGTACTTTTCATTCAAAGGAAATGGAGAAGGTAACAGCGAATACGCAGAGAAAATTTTGGAACCGTGCATCAAAACCTTTCCAAAGGTACTTAACAGTCCTTCACATTACTTTTCCTGTATTATTGGGTTGTAGTGTTGATTGTAATATTTTCCACTCTGTTTGCAAATAGGGAGCCATATTCCTTTACTATGGAGGCCGTGTTAAACATGTTGATGGTTGTCTTGACGAGGTACACCTCCCCATGTCACTTGATATTAATTTCTCTGTTTTCTCAAATACTATTCTACTGAAATAAATTACCCTGACCCTCTAGTGGTTTTCACGTTAATTATTTGTCTTTCTGGTCTTTAAATCAATCGCTATTAATTTTACTGATTTTGAATTTCCTTAATCGCTTTCCTTCTGCTTGATTATCTATAGGCGATAACAAAATATAATGAGTCGATTGCCGCACAATCCGAGTGGAAACAGTTTCATCATTTATGTTATTGGGAGTTGATGTGGTGCTATTGGTAAGAATTATATATGTTGTTCTTGTGAACTGTGAATTAGTATATTTACTTTAATATAAATAGCAATACGAAGCAAATTGGGAGAAATATCGCTATATCGATTATACACTGTAAATCAAAACCCAAGAAGACCATAAGAATCAAAACATATTTAATAACTAGCGTTTCGTCGCTACACAAAACATCATCAGACTGATAGCATACAAATATGAATATTAGAGCCCAGCTCAAAATTCTAATATGAATAGCCATAAACGAAGCTTTTATAAAATTAACCTGTCTGCTATTTCTCTTGTATGATTCGTTCATGGCTATTCATATTAGAATTTTGAGCTGGGCTCTAATATTCATACTTGAATTACGATTTCCTCCTGGTAAATCTCTGGTGAATGATAGCATATAAAATTGCAAGCAAGAGTAAACTAATGTCTTTCTGTCCGTCTTTTTACTTCGTTGCCGTAATATTTTTGGAATTAAATTGCATTTTAGCCCGTTTCTTGGAGATTGCTCGCTTTATAAGCTTGTAATAATGTAATAATCGCTTGTCATGTTTCGAGCAAAACATACACACTATTGTTGGGCGTACACTACTTAACTAACAAATTTTTTCGGTCTGGTTTATTTAGCTTTGAACGCAACTGGAAGGAAGCATACAATTATGCTAGAAAATTGTTGAGGGAAAGCCGTTGGTCCGCCGTAAGTTTTGCTTTCCGTTAGCGGAGAAAGCATGAAGTCTGTGCCATAATGCATTGTTGATGAACCAAAGCGAGTACGACCGTTTTGCGTTATTATTTATTGACAAATATCTTGAGACAGAGGTCGTGTTTGTCAAGAGTTAGTCAAATGCACCAAACCATTTCTACTTGGCAATCTTTTCCTATTTCAGAGGAAATTGTTGAGCGTATCCTCAATCCTAAAGAGGTAGAGAAAGGAAAGAACATTTAGAAGGAGAATAACAACAAGAATATCTTTATTGACCGCAATCTATTCATTTGATAAAATGCATTTGAAACGCCACTAGAATTGCATTGTATTTTACGGGAAAGCAAATATTCATTTGTTAAAATCTTGTGCCGACTGCAGCTCTTTAAGCGTTGGACTGGGAATCGAACCCTCAACCTTTCCCCCCTAGGAATCTTTGTGGTAACTGTGCTGCGGGGGCCGTCGGCAAGGGCATGACTACGTATTCTGTTTTCATCAAGCTAGTAATACAGATGAACAGAAGGTCGTATCGAAGGAATATATCACGTTTAACCATGATCTTGTGGAATAGAATCTATTTTGGGTGAGAGCAAATTTTCGAATTTCAAAGTCACACCTATCCATTCGAGACCAGTTGTGAAAAATTCAACTTTTGAACCTCTGGCTGGGAGTTGCACCCGCGACCGGGCAAATCTACAGGGCGACCCAAAATAGATGCCCCCTCACTTAAATTGGAGATGCTGTGGCTTGAATTGTGGCCCAATTTATAAATTATTTTGCCTGTACAATAGTCTAGTTTTCTGAATTTATGGTTTGTAATCTAATCGAAGCAAATAACTGAGTGTTTACGTCTTCCCATGGCGGGAAAGTGTATTTCCCGTCTCTATGCTTCTATTAAAATTGGACAAATTTGGTTGAGAGGTAACTTTTATTTAAGGGCGGATTCCGTGGAATTTAATAATACACAATATAAAATACGAACAGACTTCCATATCTATATAACTACGCCGTTATGGTCTGCTGTATAAAACAGATTTGCTGAAAGGTTTGATTGAGGCCGTTTGTTTTGGGACATTTTTCGCAACTGCCCCGGTTGGCTCTTAAAGTGTTTGATTCTGACGCCTGAAATTTGCTCTGATATAAATAATTTTCTCTTCATGTGATTAACTGTAAATTCAAAGTACTCTTTGTATATAATCCTAACTTCGTATGCCTTAGCACTTTTAAAAAAAAAGAGCTAGTGGATTTGCTCAGTTCGCACAACAGACTCTACTAATTTTAACGATTGAAATTTCAGTCGATTTGTCCCTAACTTCAGTCTTCCTTTTTTGTTTTCATTTTCTGTTAGGAACCGAACATTCAAAATTGGTAACCAATCTTTTACCAGAGTGAAAATTAAAAAGATAAATCTCAAAAGACTTAGTTTTGATCAGTTTTACATTGAAAGCTGTCTTTCTCGCCAAAAAATAATCATTTAGATTGAAAAAAATCGATATCTGTAATAATTCAAATTTTCAATCTTTTCAATTAAGAGAGTAAGAGTCACGCTTGCGATCTCCAGCCGACAGCCCATGAATTCCATTTTTCGAAACTGGTCTTGGTTAGGTCTTAAAGTGCATGATTTTTACGCTCGAAAATTTGAATTCACCTAAAAGATTTTTTTCTGTGTGATCCAGGGTATAAGCAAATTGTCCTTTAATGTACGTTGAAATGCTATCTAAAAGCTATCCTACTAAAATCCATTACTGGAACACTTTTGCTGTGGCATTAAGTAACAGTCATTTCTCTGTGAATTATTTAGGCGTTCATTAGATGTTGAGGTGAAGTGGCATGAAAATTCTCACTCGCCTTGTTAGTTCTTACGAACATACAGGTGATTATCGTTCGTCCCCTCATAGCCACTGGAATTTTTAAGGTGGAAATTAATTTAACCACCTTCAAAATGTAGTTAACATTCGTCGGAGGCCTCTAAATCCTAGGAACCTGACGAACATAACGCGTTCTATATTGGAAAAAACCATCGTTGTTCGAGTAGACTGCTTACCCGAACAAGTCGGGTGGTATCCAGTTTGACTCTACCAAGCACCGAAGGTTTCCTCTGGATACTACAGCTCTTTCCTGTACTGACACTGGTCCCATGAGGGGTGGCCCTTGTTGTACCTCTAGGGTTGTCTAGTGTAGATGAAGGTTTTTACTTACTGACTAAGTGACATCAATCCATTTAATACATCTTGAGTTATGAATAATTTTTCTATCGACGGGAAAACGTCGGTCAAACGCAGATTTTTTAAACCCTTAGAGACAGAAAAGATATTTTAATGTTGTTTGTGCAATTTTTTAGGGAATAATGAATGTTTAGTAAGGCGAAATCGGTTTTTGTCCTTGTAGTTTAAATGGAATGATTGACAAATGTCTTTGTGCCAATTGCGATCGGACTTGAACTGGCATACCCAACTCGTCAACTGGCAGTTTTGTAATGATAGCATGCCTTGATAGGCCGTTCTGTGATAATAGCGAAAATATTTGTAACTATTTCTGAACTGTGTCTTACGAGAAGCACGACCAACATGTCAATTTAAGACGGATGTTTTTGTTGCTTTGCCTTTTCTAATGTTTCAAGAAAAATTAATCGAGCCGAACCAGTTTCTTTTACGTGTTTTATCAAGTTATTCTGCTATTTTGCATCTGTCACCATATGCCGCTACATTTTCAACAAATTGTAAGCTTTAGGAAAGCTTTCAACTACCGCTGCGTAGTTTTAATGAATCATATAGGGAAACCGAACATGTACAACTTCGAAACTTTCCCTTCGTCATCTGTCAATTACTGTATCATTGGATATTGATTGCCCGGTTTAGTATCTAATTCGTATTTGTTACGGTAACCCGCTGTGTTTGAATAGTTAAGTAAGAGCTATTAAGTAGGCTTACTTAGCTACCTGACGACGCAACAAAGACGTTTTACCGCGAAAAAATAAGTTTTATTTTCCTACTTTGCCTTGGAAAGATATCTTGGACATGTGCCAAGTATAAAACAGTGTTAGAGTACTCATGCATATAATTTTTTTTACAGTGCTCTTATATGTACTTCTGCGCTGTTTTCAAATTTATGGGTCGAGTAGACTCCAGAGATAGCATGATCTCAAATGCTGAAGAGGAAGAAGAGGAAAGCGAGGATTTTATGTTTAGGTTGGTAAATTAACAGCAGTTTTTAAGGTTGAGCGGGTGTACAGTATTGGATGTACAAATTCCAAGCAATTATGGAAGCTCGTATACCTAACATAGCACAGATGAGAACAACGTAAAATAGTTATATATCAAATGAGTGTAAATAATTATACTTATCTACCGTCCATGACTGTGCCTGTGTGTCCGTGTGTCCGTGTGTCCGTATGCTTGTGTCTATAACTATATCAAAACAGTATTCAGCTGAAACGACACGGGATACGTTTTGGAATTTAATCCATTAAGGCAGGTTTACAGACTGCGATTAATCGGGCTAATTTCTGATTTAGGTTCATGATATTAGTTAATAAAATGCTGGTAAATTCGAGTCGATAGAGCAATCTGCTGACGACTTCTCATTTTAACATGCAGCTAAGCCAGAAATCGGTCCTATTAATCGCAGTGTGTAGCGTACTTGCTGCATTAAGTTTTGTATTGATCAATCTGACCTGTTGAGTTTTTGCCTTCCATTATAAAAATAATTAAATAATCATTTACATATGCTTACTAGTAAAAGGAAATGCTGGTGTACCCCCATGCACATGTATGTAAAATTGTGGGTGAATATGACGTGTATATGATCCAGTGAATGACCTCTGTATGATGCGAGTATGCATAAAGATGTGACAGATACTTGACACTAATGTGACTCTCTACTGTTATAGGAAGGCTCCGGAACTCAAGCAAAGACTAGCTGGTAAATCGATCCCCTTTGAAAAATTCGTAGTTTACAAGTGCAAGAACTATTCTGAAAAGGGAAAGTACTTGTGGTTGCCAGCACTGGTTAGTTTTTATATTCCAAAAGTTTTAAGGTTATTTTTGGGTCAATATATGTATACAGACGGAATCGTTTCGGCCTTTTGGGCCTCATTAGTGTAGTGCTGATGAGCAGGATGAAGGTAACTGCTATTTACAGTCACCTTTGATGCCTCACAAATGTGGGACATCA
>JBAHVQ010000381.1:8766-25769 GCA_036872915.1 Nanipora kamurai | reverse complement strand
GATATGTAGATATGTAGATATGTAGATATGTAGATATGTAGATATGTAGATATGTAGATATGTAGATATGTAGATATGTAGATATATAGATAAATGTAGATATGTAGTCATTTGTTCCAGCCCGCATTAATCAAGCGCCTATATTCCATCAAGCCCCCTCCCCCAAAAAGAGACGCCAGCTCTGCACGCTATAATTGCGTATTCTCTTGGCACTGTATACCAAATTAAAGATGATTACAACGCAGATACAGGAACAAATTCTGTTTAGTTAATACAATTTTATTAAAATTTTCAAAATAACCGAACGCTACGATCGTTTTTCTAAAAGAATTCCTTAGCAATTAAACTTAAGTCTAGCTTATCTTTTGTCTATCTAGCATGCTCTAAAAGTAAGATGTGGAAACCGAAAGTAATATATTACTGATTTTTACCGGGCGTACAACACGGAGATGTCCGCATAAATTTTGTCTAAGATTGCATCATTTCTATCTAGAACTAATGACGAGATTTACCCAAACACCAAACAAACTTGAAATAGTCTTGGCGTGTTGACCCATCGCCTGTCAATAATAAGTTTCAACATTGACACGAATGCTACGATCATATGATGTGCAGATTGAGGCCAAAATTATCCAAATAAGATGAGTAGATATAGAAATATTTGAATATCCCTGCGGAAATGTTCGAATATTCTTGCAAAAATCACAGGTACTATGACAGATTATTTACGTGAATAGTTTAAATCAAGACATTTGTCTTAAATTATGCTGCTGTGAAATTTGCCACTCATTCACTCAACAATACAGTAAAGTTCCTATGAAACGTTGAACTAAAAAGGGCAAGTTCATTGCAGGAAAAGGGCACTTTTTTCTTCACGCAAAAAGTGGGGGGTCACCTGCCCCCCGGTTCCGCGGCCCCTGTCTGTATATATATTCCTATGGATATCTCAACAGTTTATGACCGATCAATCGCGGACGTGAATGAAATAGTGACCATTTTCTGGGCAGTACCTCTCCGCTTGACGAGTAAAATCGTCTGGCATTAGCCAGAGTAAAATAAAAAGTCCGACGCTACTGGAAAGGAGATAAGCCACGATAGCCATTTTCGGGGGTCTAAGATTTCGCCAGCTTCGCTTGAACTTTTTCTCCGCTGACTGGGAAGGCTGCTTCTCCCAGTCCCCCAAGCTACTACGTTTACGGTTCCGGGAAGATTTATCAGACTACTATTATCTTGTTGAGGCAACGCGGAAATTTAAGCCACAATCTTTCTGAATGCACTGTAGCATTTGGTATTGCTATAATCACTGAGAAAAATTAAGACTTAATTTCAAAAAGAGGGCAGAAGTTGCCACCTTGATGATCCTCTACAGCAGTGGTTCTTAACCTGAGTTCGATCGAACCCCAGGGGTTCGGTGGAGGTCAAGACACACACACACAATGTGTGTGTCCGTTCTGTTCACTCCACTCGTATGATTCGAGTTATGTTTTTGTGTGAAATTCATGTTTTGTCCTTTGAGCACAGTGATTTTGTGTGCAACTGATGCATGGTTCATTTTGTGCACTAATAAAATATATGCCTATCTTTTGAAGAAATCATATTTTATTTTTCCATATTTTATTTTTACGAAGGGTTCGGTGAATGCACGGATGAAACTTGCGGATTTCAGCACCTCCAGCAAGGTTAAGAACCACTGCTCTACAGACATCCTGTGACCCGAAGAGAAAGGATCCATCGTCACCTGACATTTGTCATACGTAAGGACATTCGGTAGACAAAAGCGTAATTTTGCTATTGCATGAACAATGCTGGAAATTCGTGGTTAATACTTACTCGTAGAGAACAAAAGTGGTCATAATATTGTCATATTAATCAAGAAAAGAAATAACAGAAAAACTGCCACACCATATTTCTTAGTTTTTTTAATTAGCCATTAAATAATCACGAAAGGAACATAATTTACGATACAACTATTGAAAAGTATATAGAAAAATAAACTTGGAATTCCTTTCCTTTTCTATCCACGACGGTAAATTGGTTTGCACTAAAAAAAATTAAAGTGTTTTTTACTAATGGTTTCAGTCCTTGGGTATCAGTTGGGTTTGTTTGGTTGTCAAGATCATGAGAACTGCAATCTGAGTAAGAGCATTCAAGCTACAATACAGGAGTTGATATCTGATGTTATGTCGCAGTAAATGCGTTGAGCCTTAATCCCTGTTTAAACGGCACCCTGTAGTTGATGATTGTTTAACCTCATTTTATCCCATTAATATCAACAATCATCAACTATCATGAACACGTGACCAAATGGAAAACTACCACTGACTATCATGAAAAATTTGAACATCGTGAAAGCAGATGGTAGTTTATGATAGTTGATGCTCAAATAGGAGTGAGAATTTGGACTATCGCTCATGGGCTAGCATGGAATTCCACGGGCTATCGTACGCCATTTGACTAGGGCTTTGCATTCACGACGTAGAAGGTAAAAACATCATTCTGGGAGTAGTACGGGCTCCAAAAAAGGGAAAAACTGAAGTAGTCCGGATTGAGTTTGTTTATACAAGAAACAAAGTCAGGAGAATGAGAGCTGGATCCTCACCGACCGATAGCGAAGTAATATACAGAATTTACGACGATTTGCAAGGACCAGGAGCTTCAGCAGTTATACGGCTATAACTATAAGTATTTCCCCTTCGATGCGATCAACGTGCCTTTATAAAACTGGTTTTGATCATAAACCGAATGGGCTACTTTCACCTGTCAGGTAAACGTTATTGTTGATAAAGTTGGCTAGTACTTGCCTAGATCCTTGTCTATGGTTTGGTTTCCCTCTTAGTAAAGGAATAGAACTATATAATTAGCTCAAATTATTCTAGTTGCTTTTAGAATAGTTCTATAAAATTGGATGTAATCAAAAAGACAACAGTGCTACCGCTGACGAAGAGGTTACGTGAGAGGGAGTAATTTAACATTCAAACCAAACCTACCTTTACAATGACACACTTAGTTCCGCATCGCTTTCGACAGAGTTTCTTTACTTTGCGACATCTGCACTTGCTACAGATCTTTGGTCCTCTCTTACAAACTCGCACCTTTTTGAATGTGAACTTGTTCTTTCTTCTTATCGGTTTTCTGACGAAATAACAAATACGTTTGTGTACACACTTTCCAGGCTTGCACAAGAGGCCAGTGCAGAGTTTAGGCTTGAAGCAAACTCTTCGGCAACATACATTGCACCAGAAGGGTCCTTTACGTACTCTCTTGCACTTTCCCAGTAGGTAACCTGTTGAATGACGAAAATATTAGAAGATATGTCACATCTGCCAGTGCCAGAGGGTGAGAGGACAGGAGAAAGTCATTTTCTGCACATTTTTGTTCTTAGATTTACCACCTCACATTTTCAGCAGTTTTTCTCCTTTTAGGCTATAGACACGAAATTCAATACTACCTAAACACTCTTACATCATACTTTGGTTTTTGTAAAAAATGCTGGTGAAACACCTCGTCGCATTCAGTATGTTTAGGTATTCCTGAATTCATCATTTCGAGTTAAATACAACATAAATTTT
Organism: Nanipora kamurai; assembly: GCA_036872915.1. Lineage (NCBI taxonomy): Eukaryota > Metazoa > Cnidaria > Anthozoa > Scleralcyonacea > Helioporidae > Nanipora > Nanipora kamurai. The sequence goes on along the minus strand of JBAHVQ010000381.1, from coordinate 22,200 downwards.
GCCATAAACTAAAAATCAACTCGGCAGATCTCATTTCAATTCTAAGTTGTCAAGTTATAATGGACCTGGTCACGTAGCCAATAGCCAATCATATTGGATGTTCGTAGTCACTCATTTTGAAATACAGAAGTACTTCAAATCTTACACTTCTTAAATAAATGCGCAAAATTGAAAGAAAAGGTGTTGGAAGAAAGGAAAAAAAAATCAGTATTCAGGTGCAAGTAAAGATTAAAAAATGACAGTTGTCAAATCGAACACGATTGACCGTGAATACATGAACTATAAATTCTGGTTCTGTGTTACAGGCGATGTCTTAGGACGTAACGTTACTTATGAAATCATCAGAAAAGTGATAACCTACACAAATACTCCGACATTTTGATAGGGTAAGTAATGCGAAATACGAGTTACTGTTCTAAACGTGGTTTCTAAACCCATGCGCCATTAACATTAAGGAGGTTTTCACAAAGCTTTACACATTGAGATATTCATAACATTAAAGATAATGGTAAAATTAAACAGACTGTTAATTCTAATACATTTAAATCAGATCTATTCGAAGATTGACACCAAACAGCAAACGAAGAGATTGCCAGAGAAAATAATTTATGGAAAAATCTTTTGCTAAGAAGGCTTTCTTCAATTTAAACACTTCGAGTGTCGAATTTACTCGAAAGCCAATAGGTCATGTCGCATAGCTTTCGATGGCCAAATAAGTTCTCAATCCAGAGTTCGCGAATACTGGATGCATGTGAGCACCACAAGGGAAGCAGGTCACTTCGGCGTTTTTTTTTATCCCTTTTCGCGATGTATAAAAATGTAAAGACAAATGTTTATGCATTGGCGATTATGTAAGCAAATACAGTAAACTGTATTTAGAATCAATTTCTAATTAAAGCATTTAAATTTGCTATTTACATATTTGTCTTCCTTGTCAATTTCTCTGGCCGTGTAGCTTTTATTAATTTTCTAAAATAGCACGAGTTTCAAAATACATGCATACTCGTCGGAATTAGCTGTCTTGTTATTTGCTAAAGTCCTATGAATATCAAATAATGTGGGGGACGAAATTTGGTATTGATAATTTAATAGATACCAGATTATTTTACTTAAAAAACCAAACTTACATCGCTTTTCTTCATCTTCCGTTTGCAGCTCTTGGTTCTCATCTACAGAAAGAGAAGAGACCTTATAATTTACTTCTTTTAAGTAGCCATTTTGCAACCAGTTAAAATATTACTTGAAGAGATTGTTATTTACACGGTAGTGCGTATTAATTTTATTCCCCAGTCCGTAATGCCACTGAATCACGCATTCTTATAGCCTAACAAATGATTTGGCTTTTCACGTGCGGACGTTGCGCGCTCAATCAACTCGAAAACTCTTTGGAAAAGGGAAGGCTTGAACAAAAACACGGAAAAAACAAAGAAGTTTCTTGCAAACATGGTCGGTCTGTACAGGAAAACTTCGCCCTAAATCGTGTTTGTATATGTAAATTTATACATCTCATGGGACCTCTGTCCGAACTGTCAACACTTCGGGCGAAGTTTTCATGTACGGACTTTCTGTTTGGGCAATAACGTGTCTTTTACTTCTGTGCTTACAAGGTTCTATAGTAGTCCCGCTTTCAGAAGTAATCGAATTAAAAATATTTGGTCACATGTGGGAGAAGTAGTACAGTTTGGCTCTAGCGAGTGCGGCAGGCTTTGTTCAAGTATAACCCAGTTTCCTGGGATAGTACGGCTTTACTCATGAGGAGTAGACTTAACTGGACCTCTAAAGAACATCTTCGGTAGCTGATTGGGTTACCTAGTATAAAATCAAGTGTGCTTACATGACATTAAAATAAATCTGGTAACTAGTATGTTTTTCATGAGAAGATGCAATTTGGATACTGTGACAACTTGCCATGAACATTCTCTGTATCTTCGTCGTGGATTTCTTTGTCGTTGGTTTCTTCTCCGTCATTTTCCTCGTTACTTTCATCATCCGTTGCTTCATCATAGAATTCTTTCGATTTTTGTGTGTCGTAGTTTACTGCAAGTTCAGGTTGGACGGTATCGTTGGAAGAACCAACATCTTCGTTCTCCTTCTGTACACCTAGAACTGATGATAATGACATAGCAAGAAAATGTGAATTTCTTTGACCTTTCAAATCACAAATACATGTTTGAAATATTTCGCCGTGCGTGTCATAATAGATGTAGTCCGCATAAATCTAAACTTATAGGTTATGAAATCATTGTCTGGATTTACTATAGAATGTCGACAACTCGAAGCTTGACGGAAAGCACAAACTGCTCGAGACGATGGTTTTCGATTCGAACCGACAACTTGGAGCAAAGAAGGGTGCGAGTTAAAATGATTCCGCTGAAAAGTAAGGTTTCAAATGGAATTTAAAATTTCTGTAAAGCAAGAACTCATAGATGGAAGAAGAAGCAAATAAGAAGTGGGGTGGCTACGAATGTCTTCTTTGTCTTCTCAGTTTGTCTCCGATCACGGCTTGTTGGAACACCGATCGAATCATGCTAAAGTGAAGAAAATCTTTCCTTATAAAATTTTTAGAACCATAATTTGAATATCATAATGATGGGGTCACTTAGGAGATATGCGTCACTGTCTAACATCTCAAATCGGACTTCATGTTTTTATACTTGGTTCCCAAGGTAGATAGGTTCATGCGTAAAGTATGTGGCAGTAAAAAAGGCAAGTTGAAGGCGAGTCATTGGCCATGGGATTTGGGAGCAATTTCTAAACACTAACACGCTATCGACATGGCTTTTCACACAACATTACATATTCGTAGCACTAAGAAAAATGGTAAAATTAAACGGACGGTTTACTCAAAAATATTCAAATCAGACCTGTTTGAAAACAATGCCAAACGTCAAACATGCAGGAGAGGAAATAATTTATCTATGGTAAATCTTTTGATTAGAAGATTTTCTGTGGATCCAACGAGACTTCAGACAAGAAGTTCTCTCGAAAGTCGACGCAACGGTTTCTCACATGGTTTTAAATAGCAAACGAAATTAGAACGCCTATATACTGGATAATTATGTGACTGGTATTAGCTGAAATATTATAAAGCAGGATAAAAATAAACAAATTTAACCGTCAAATGTTCAGATTCTTTCTATTATTCGCTGTTCTGTTTGGTTTTGCTTTAGTTTTCTCAGTTCTTTTTGGAGGTTTGGCATAGAGAATTTAAGTACTATTCTGGTGGAGGCTTAATCCTTTCATAAAGAATTATCTCCGTTAATTGCTCACTCGGTGGAACGTCGAAACTTTCATTGATGTTGCCCTTAACTATGACTGATTTTCGTTGCATAAAAACCCTTTATACTGGACAATGCCCATGAACTCGATTTCATATATAATAATTGAAGAAGGAAGATGAAGTCGCAGACTTAGCCGTAGAAATACACTTTAATGTTTCTTGATTATCCGTCTAATATTAACTTAAAGTTAATAAATTAGTTAATAGCTTCGTCCCTTTAAACTATGACAAGAATGCTCAAGATTTAGCCAAACAGCTTCGCCATCACAGCTTTATTCGAAATGGGTAATTTAGGTTTATTTAATTATGTAGAATCTAATTTGACGCTTCGTATACTTTTTTGATACTACTGGAAATGCCATTTTTAGTTTTTTCCACGGAAGACTTGATAGATGATAAAGTGACAGCAGTTATGCGAGCAAATATAGTAAGCTGCATTTAGAAGGGATTTTTAATTACCGCTTTTAAATTTAACATTTACATACCTATTATCTTCCTTCTCAATTTGTTTAACCGCGTAACTTCGAATAATTAGTTTCGAATTTTAGCTTGAGTTTCGGGGTACACGGATGCGGGTAAATCGAGTCTCGTTATTGACCGAAGTGCTATGAATATCAAATGATGTGCTGGAGGGAAGTTTTGAACTGACAAATTTCAAACAGATATCAGGTAATTGTTTAAAAAAGACATAAGCTTACATCGCTTTTCTTCATCTTCGGTTTGCTGCTCTTGGTTCGTATCTACAAAAAGAAAATCTAATTTACTTCACGTTTAAATGTGTACTTACAGAATATTAAAAATAATCCGGTTACTCGTATATGCTTTTTATCAGAAGATGCTACTGGGATACCATGGCAAAACTTACCATCAACATTCTCTTTATCTTCGTTGTGGATTTCTTTGTCATTGATTTCTTCTCCGTCATTTTCCTTGTTACTTTCATCATCATCATCATCATCATCATCATCATCATCATCATCTGCTTCATCATAGAATTCTTTCGATTTTTGTGGATTGTAGTTCACTGCAAATGCAGGCTGGATGGCATCGTTGGAAGCACCAACATCTTCGTGGTCCTCCTCTGCACCTGGAGCTAATGACATAGTAAGAAAATGTAAATCTCTGACCTTTCAAAATTCCAAACATGTTTGAAAAATGTCGCCAGGCGTGTCATCGACAGATGTAGCTTCCTTAAATCTAAACTTATGTTATAAGATCATTGCCTAGATTTGCTATAGAATGTCGACAACAGGAATCGTGAGGGTAAGCACAAACTGTTTGAGTTGGAAAAAAGTTTGTATTATGGGACGTCTATTCACTAAACATGCAGAAAATGGTTTTCACACTCGGAAAATGGTTTTCGAGGACACGGGAAAAATGGTTTTCGTTTCGAGCCGACAACTGGGAGTAAAGAAGGAAGCTAGTTAAAGAGATTCCGCTGTAATTGGAATATTTCAAATGGAATGTAAAATTTCTGTAAAGTAAAAACTCAAAAGATGAAAGTCGAAGCAAATAATGAGAAGCAAAGTACTACGAATGTATTCATTGCCTTCTAAATATCTTTCCAATCTTTACATGTTCGAGAAATAACGTCGACCTTGACTCTACCAAGTATCGCAAATTTTCATATTTTACACAGATTCCTGCCGTACAAATGCTATGCCTATGGGGATGGCCTTAACGGATCTCTAAATAGAACAGCTCAGTCAGCCGATGGGGTTATCAAAATAAAATATAATTGATATAAAATGACTAATACTCGCTTAACTTTAAAGACAAAATCCATTTCCTATATGTTTAATGTCAGAAAAGATACCAAGGGCAAACTTACCATCAACATTCTCTGTATCTTCGTCGTTGATTTCTTTGTCATTGATTTCTTCTCCGTTATTTTCCTCATTACTTTCATCATCATCATCCGTTGCTTCATCATAGAATTCTTTCGATTTTTGTGTATCGTAGTTTACTCCAAGTTCAGGCTGGATTGTATCGTTGGAAGCACCAACATCTTCGTTGTCCTTCTCTGCGCCTAGAGCTAAAAATGAAAAAGCTGAAATAGCTGAAAAGCTCGTGTTATCGCAAGCTCAATTACTAAAATATGTATCTCAAGAGAAAAACTGATTTCGCTTCGAATAACCTAGAATTTCGAGTGAAGAAATGTTCGAGCTAATAAGATTCCACTGTAAAGGAAAGTTTTAAAATGGAAAATGAAAATTTCTGTGCTCTCAGAACTTACCAAAGATGATAGCCAAAGCTAATAGTAAGAAGTAAATTATTACGAATGTCTTCATTGTCTTCTCACTTTCTTTCCAATCGGGACCCTCTGGACGACGGAATCGAACGATGCCGAAGTGAACAAACTCTTCCCTTTTATAATTTCTTTCGGAAAATAATTTGAATATTACGATTATACCCTTGGGTCACTTCGGAGAGATATGTCATTTTGTGATATGTCAAATCTGAGTTAGTATTTTAGGCTTGATAAACACGTGACCATAAACAAAAGCATAAGGACAAAACGAAAGGCATAACAAAGGAATGAAGTCAAGCCTGCGACCTGAAGATCGTCATATAAGCATAAGCATAAGATCGTAGCCCAAGCATAAGGCAAGGGCCGAACAAAAGACAAAACAAATAAAAATTCCTGTTGTTTTGTCTTCGCAAGTCTCAGTGGAGAAGTCATGCTTTGTTTTCGTGCTGATCTTGTCCTTATGCTTATGTCAAAAGTGTAAACCAGGCTTTAGACGTGGATTCTAAACTCATGTGCCATTAACTCGAATATATTCAAATGTGACCATTTGAAAACAATACCAAATGCCATGCGTAGCAGAGGAAATAATTTATGGTAAAATGCTTTGGTAAAAAGCCAAATTTTGCTAAATTCCAGTTGTTTCGAGGGGTCACCAGCTTTAAAGTTGCTTGCTGTAGTGCATTAAAAATATTACTGTATCATATAAACTTTATAGTACAGAGTTTAATCATTTTTGTCCTACCAAAATTGTACAAACAGATAGGTAGGGTTATCAAGTACATGATGTTCATATGATCTGTCTTGACTTTATTGTAACATGTAAAACATGAGCAGCAGTGTTTCATCAGGCTTAAAACACAAGGTAATAGCCAAGTGTTTTAGATCTATTAATTGCTGAACACAAAGTCTGTTCATGTGCGGGTTTGGTATCTTTACCTAAGTAAATAAAATACCAGCTAGGATTTTAAAGCCAGCTGCACCTGTAATTGCTGTGTCTTTAACTAAAATATTTAATCATTCTATTCTTACGAAGGTATTTCCATGAGAGTGAAAAATTGCGAAAATTATTCCTTTGCATCAATCAAGTCCAAGGAATTTATTTGATAATTATCGTCCGATCTCAATATTACCGATAATTAACAAAGTTTTTGAAAAATTCTCTATGAGCAGCTATAAACTTATTTAACCGATTATAATCTGTTCAGAAAACATCAGTTTGGCTTCAGACGTTTTCATTCTACTGCAGATGTTTTGCTTCATAGCACAAATTGACGCCATGCAAACATAAATTTTGGTAAGTGTAATATTGCAGTCTTTTCTGACCTAAAGAAGGCTTTCGATGTTGTAAATCATAAAATTTTAATAAAAAACTAGATTTATACGGTATCGAAACATCTGCTTTGAATCTCGTTTGTTCATACTCAGACAATCGATCACAAATGTGTCATATCAACAGAAGTTTGTCAAACTGAAAAAAATCATGTTTGGAATCCCTCAAGGATCTATTTATGGATCGAGGATGTATTTTCGGACCTCTTCGTTTCTTAATACATATAAATGATTTACCAAGTTGTGAGGATAAATCAATTGCAAAAATGTTTGCAGATGACACAACTCTAACTGCTTCTGGTAAATCAATTGCTGAATTACAATAAGGGATAAATGATGACCTAAATGATGTAAAGGGGTGGCTCTTCTCAAATAGACTGTGTCTTAATCTTGTAAAAACTGATTGCTTACTAATAAGGTCTAAAGATAACTACGCTTATGGCTGGACTTTGACGTTGTACTTATGTTAATGACTCTCCTTAAGCCAAGAAAGAAACAAAAGACAAAACGAAGAAAATTCTTTTTCTTTTGTTTTCGGAAGTCATGCTTTGTTTTCGTGTTGATTTTCTCCTTAATTATGTGCTGTCCGAATAGGTTCTCAGTGACCTATGGACACTTTAGTATTTAACTCTGGCTAACGCCAGACTATTTTACTCGTCAAAGGGGAAAGTCCTCGGACAGGAAAGAGTTAAAGAGCCTGTTTTCTAGAGTAAATGTCTTCTTTTTCTGAAAACTAACAGTGGCTACGCTTATGTGTCGGGAGGTGTGACCTATTCAATTTTGTCATTTTGCCAAGTGCTTTGCACTTTATCATAGTCAATTGAGATAAGTTCTGGAACCTCAGCAAATTTCAAAGCGCCAATAATGAGCTTCGATTTTGCTTTGGTACAGCCCTGACCATGCACAATTTTGTTGTTTTACGCTTATTAATATTTAAACCGCACGGTTAAGCGTTAAATGTCGTTAAACGGTACAAGCGGTTAGATGTCGCCAAATCTTCAGTTAGATTTGCCAACATCTAACGGCTTGCAGTCCAGCAAGTCATTGTCGACTGGCTCGTCCCTGGATTAAATACCGAAAGTAACCTTGCTCTGTCGTCTGAGTCCTAGTGGCTTAATGGCTAGAGCGTCTGGCCAGCATTCAGAAGATCGCGGGTTCGAGTCCCGTCTGGAACTCGGAGTTTTTCTGAATCTCTGGCGGTCCACTGTTTGATCAGCGAAATCTCTTAAGACTTTAAATCTTTTTACCTTGATATATATTTATTTTGTAAATACATATAGTAAAGATGTGCAATTAAATTATTCTGATTGCTCGATTTCTTCCAAAGTTGCCTTAGTTCAAGTCACAATATGTTTTTACGAGGAAAACAAGACATAAGCTTTGAAAAATACTTTCTGTACAAAAGTGCGTTTACCGGGTAACGATATGATGTAATACCTTAACGTTTCTTAAAGAGACTTTTTTCCGTTTGAAATTTTACTACTTAAAATTAAATTCCAAGCCGTGTCGCCTACATCTCAAATGGACGAGGCAATAGGTCAATTTAAATATGCATGTTACTTGTGATCTTTCACATGAAGGTTAGAAATAGAAAATCTTAGTGCGAACAATTACCATGATATCCAGGACACCAAGAACACGAGAAGAAATTAGAAAATAAAGCGAAAACGAAGAGAGAACAAAGAACCAAAGACAAAATTTTTAAACTTTCTAGGGTAAATAGCAACAATTCATATCCCACTTCTCATTAAACTGAACAAATATATCTAATATTCGTCACCTTACGTTTTCATCTGTAAAACTTCAGTTATAATGTCAATGGTAAACGTCACATGCAACATTTGTAGCTGTCAGTGTCTTTTCTTTCAGATCTTCAAGTTTGTTTGAAAACTGCCATGAGAAACCAAAACCTTGAGTGAGTGCATAATGAAAATGATTATCATAAATTACAGTTAATGAAAACTTCAGGTAAATTATTTATTTCAGAACTGTTGCATTAGTCAGGCCATCCTATGAGTACTACAGTACGCAGAATTGTAAACTGTGTACACCTTTGAGATTAGGCAAATCAAAAAATTTCCCAAATGTTGTGGAAATTAGCCGAATTCTATTTCAGAATCATCCTTAGGGTAATATGAAACGATAAATTCACATTTAACCTACTCTGCCTACACTTTCAGTTGAATTCGGCAGTGTAGATTAAATGTGAATTTATCGTTTCATATTACCCAGAGGATGATTCTGAAATAGAAGTCGGCTAATTTCCACAACATTTGGCAAATTTTTTGATTTGCACACACCCCTGATTCACGCCATTGTTGACTACAAATGCATCACTGAGTTCACCGCCGACCGAGACTTGTGCGTTCATTTCATAGTGGAACTTCCTGATGATGTTCACAAGCTTTTCAGGAATTCCATAGATTTCAAGGATCTTCCAGAGGGTTGTGCGGTCAACGCTATCAAGCGCCTTTGTGAAGTCAACAAAGACAACATACAACGGCTGATGCTGCTCTGCTGCCTTCTCTTGAAGCTGACGCAGGGTGAATGTCATGCCAGAGGTGGAACGGCCAGCACGGAATCTACACTGACTCTCCGGGAGAACTTCTTCCGAAAGGAGCTTCAGTCTGTTCAAGACAATCTTGGCAAGGACTTTGCCAGCCGTGGCCAGTAGTGATATTCCGCGATGGTTTCCGCACTCAAAAGAGTATCACAAAAGTCTTGAGGCACAGTTCCAGAGAGGAGGCATCTATTAAACAGGTCTAATAATGCTTCGAACATCTTTTCGCCACCATGTTTTAAGATATCTGAGGAAATACCATCCAAACCAGGTGCTTTGCCAGATGCTGTTGACTTCAGGGCTATCTTAAGTTCCTCCATACTTATTTCTCCGCCCAGCTCATTCCTTGTGGGCTTCCTCTTCAGCTGCTGACAAGAATCTGGGTGTACAGATCCTTCTTGATTTGATGCCATACTCTGCAGTTCCTCTGCTCTACTCTTCCACCAGTCGTTCTCAAGAGCTCTCACTTCCCTCTGCACCTTGGCCTTGACTACGGCAAGTGCACTCTTGCTCCTCTTAGATTTCTGCTGTAGGTGCCGAAGATACTTACTTTTCTTCTCTTCCAGGAACCTCTCAATTTCATTACCATGCTCCCAGAACCAGTCAGGTGTCTTTTTGTGAGGATAGCCTACAGTTTCTCTTCTTGCAGAGTACACCGCTTCCTTTAAGGCTATCCAACGCTGCTCTACCTCCTCTCCGGCCTGGTAAACACTCTCCAGTGCAGCTTCTGTCGCTCTCGTCCTTTCTAGACAATGCTCGGGGTCTGTCAGCTTCCTGATGTCCAGCTTCATAGATTTGCCACCTGCAGTTTTCCTGCAAGGAAGAGTGATATTCATTCTAAGTTGGCACCTCACAAGGAAGTGATCAGCAGAACATTCTGGTTCACACATTGCTTTTGTGCGAAGTACATCTGCCAGGTCTGACCGCCTCGTGATGGCATAGTCGAGCAAGTGGTAGTGACCTGAGCGTGGGTGCTTCCAGGTGAAATAATTCTTATCAGGCTGGTGGAAAAACGTGTTGGTAATGCTGAGTTCTAGATTTGCACAGAAGTTCAACAGAAGCTCCCCATTGGAATTCTTATTCTTCTTGCCAAACTTGCCAATGACACCCTTATAAGTTTGCCAATCCTTTCCAACTCGAGCGTTGAAGTCTCCTAGTATTAGTAACTTGTCTCCTCTGGGGGCCTAGGGCACTATGTGAGTGAGTTCTTGGTAAAAGGTCTTCTTCTCCTCAACAGAATACGTCACCGTGGGAGCATACACATTAACCAAAGTCAGGTATCGTCCTTTCCCGATAGGCACTCTCATAGACATAACTCTGGGTGATACCGATGTTGGAAGTGATGTCAGTCTCTTGGAAATCGTGTTGTGGACCGTAAAGGCAACTCCAGCTTCTCTAGGTCCTACGGTCTTGCCAACCCAGAAGAAGGTGTAGTCCTCTTCCTGGAGGTAGCGTTGTACCTCAAAACGTGTTTCCTGTAGAGCTGCAATCTAAATCATCATCATTGATACCATGATGATGGAGACAGGATCTCCTGAAATTCGGTCTTAATATGCGTGAGACAATTCAGTAGGCAAAGGAGAAATTTTGTTATTACGCGGGCAATATACTTCTTGACGGAGAACGAAAGAATCCAAAGTGATCATGATATTGTCATATTAATCATGCAAAAGAAATAGAACTGCCACGCAATATTTCTCAAACGTTTTTTAAATTTAATAATATAAAATCTGATTTGATGTTTTGTATACCTTTGTTGGAGCTACCACAAATGGCTGTCAAACTGTTTGCGACGAAAAACTAAATATAAATGTTCAAACGTTGGCAGTTATGCGAGAAAATTCAGTAAACAGTGTGTAGAACTAACATTTACTTGTCTGTTGCTTTTCTGCTTAATTTCGTTGGAAGTGTACCCTATTATAACTAATTTGGTATTTTAGACTGAGTTTCAAGGTACTGACACGGGGGTAAATTCGGTCTCGGAATTGGTCGAAGTGCTAAGAATATCTAATGTGTATGAAAACGGTATTACCAGCAATAAGCTTTTGACAATAGAAAATTAGTGTTACAAAAAATATTAAATAAACGTACATCGCTTTTCTTCATCTTCGGTTTCAAGCTATTGGTGTTCATCTGTACAAAGCAAACAGACCAAAAAATTTACTTATATCTTTTAAACATTCATTTTTGCATTAGTTGAAGTAATTACTCGAAAGAGGTGGTGTTGATGGAACACTCGCGCGAATTAATTTTATATCCGTCCTGGCTGCACGAAATCGTACCAGATCATACATTGTGATTGGCTGTCAAAAGGTCCAATTTTAAACTTTCGAACTTCGTGGATAAATTCACCCGAAAACCTTTGGGGAAAAAGGGAAGATTTGAATAAAAACTGACAGAAAATAGATAAGTTGTTTACCAAACATGATCGGTCCGTACTGGAAGACTTTTCCCCCAATCTTGTTTGTACACTTATGAACCTCGGTGAGTGCTGCCACGACTTTACCTGTCAAGAGTGCTGTCAGGAAGAATTTTCAATTACATGTATGCACGTGCTGTTTATACCATGACATTTTTTAAAATCCTGTGCTCGTAGGGTTCGACTACAGTCTTGCGTGCAGAGGTCGGATTAAACTTACTTTGCCCACACGAGAGAGAAATATTGCTCAGCTTGACTTCAGCAAGTACCGTAGGTTATCTGTGAGTATTTATCAGTTTCCCGTGGTAGAAACTGCGGTACTCAATAAGCTGGTCGGGTTATCTCTAATAAAATAAACAATACTTCTTCAACTTTAAGAAGAAATTCAGTTCCTATACACTTTTTTCTTAAGATGCAATGCGATACCGTGTTCAAACTTACCTTCTACACGCTCTGTATCTTCGTCTTTTATTTCATAGTCATCGATATCTTCTCCGTCGTTTTCCTCGTTAATTTCTGCATTATCTGTTGCCGTCTCATCATCCAAACCTTCTGATTCTTCGGTATCAGAGTTTACGGCAACTTGAGGCTGAAGAATATGTTTGGAAACATCAACATATTCGTTGTCCTCCTCTTCACCTAGAGCCAAGATAATGAAATAGCAAGAAGATCTAATTCTCCGCTACCTTTCAAATTCCAAATATATGCTTTAACCCTTTCCTGTCCGAGAACTGTCTCCTAGAGGAGTAAAGTCGTATGGCGTTAGCCCGAGTTAAATACTAAAGTCTCCGTAGGTCACTGAGGTCCTATACGGAGAAAAGGAGTTAAAAAGTTCCTATCTTGCGGGTCACATTAAATTCGGTTTGGATAAATTTAAGGTTATAGCTTATAAGTGTGCCTGGATTTACTGTAGAATTTCGATGACTGAAACCTTAAGGCGGAGCTTAAGGCTGTTCGAGATGGTGAACCGTTCATGTTATCGGAAGATTCTATTACTAAAATAGATAATGCTATGGCAAAAACTATTTTCGTTTGTAATAATGGGGAATTTCGAGTAAATGAGAGTTCGAGTTAAGGAGATGCCACTGTAAAAGAAAGTTTTAAAATGGAATTTGATTTCTGTAAAAGCAAAAATCACAAAAAATGAAGGCTGAAGCAAGTTATAGGGAGGAAAGTACTAGGAATGTCTTCATCGTCTTCTCACTCTCTTTCCAATAAGGACTAGCTGGGTGATCGAATCGAATGAGGCCACAGTGAACAAACTCTATCCTTTTATAATTTTATCGAACCATAATTTAAATGTCATAAGTACAACCATGGGGTCACTTAACGATAAATACGTTATTGAGTAATATGTCAAATCCGACTAACTGTTTTGGACGTGGTTTCTAAACTCATGTGCCATCAACTTTAGAATGGCAACGCAAAGCCGAGCCATTGCATATCGGATTTGAAAATCACGTCTAAAACAATGACGAGGTGTTGACATAGTTTCTCACACAACATTAGAAATTCGTGGCACTGAGGACAATAGTAAATTTAAAAAGATCGTTAACTCCAATATATTCAAATCAGACCATTTTCAAAACAATACC
>JBAHVQ010000380.1:1502219-1517161 GCA_036872915.1 Nanipora kamurai | reverse complement strand
CATCAATTTCGCGACCAGCTCCCAACTTGACCTGTAGCTCAGTTGGTAGAGCATCGGACTAGTAAACCGAAGGTCGCTGGTTCGAATCCCTGTCGCGCCAAGTAGAGTTTTCCCTACTTGTCCCGTGTGGTTCGTCACTTGATGACATTTTAGATAACAAAGAAAGTGTAAAACCCTGGCTTTAAAAGTCCTTTAAAATCTTTAGTTAAATTTACCAAAGAAGCCAAAATGACAAGATTTGGTCCAAAATTGTCATACGGAGATGTCATTCCACAGAGCTGTTTTTCTTCATAACCGCTACGTGGGATTAGACACCAAGAGTGCAATATATATATATATATATATCAATAATAAATATTAAGGAGACGTTATTTTTAAGAAAGTTGTAGAGGTCAATGAAGGTCAAACAAAGGCATTGAGAAAACCTAAAATATAGGCGTTTAAATTTTAATTAAAAGAAGCAGATCTATTCTAGCTGTGTTAAACTGTCCAGAAATGTAGAAAAATGGAAGCAAGCCGTGTTTATTTTTAACGGGAAATATTATACAAACTTTTCAATTTTCATGCACCTGCGAACGTCTGAGAATCTTTACCACGGAACCTTTACACGGCAATGGGTAGTCGTGAAAAAACATCAACTCAGGAATAATGTCATAGCATTGCAAATGTAAACTTTAAGAAGCCCAATAACTGGCGCAAACATTAAAGAGGGTAAAATTACGAACACCTAGGAGGTCATGCATGGTGAGTTACATTAGTTAATTTTACTTAAACACTGAACAGAAATCTGCTCATGTGGGAGCTCGGTAAATATCAGAACAACTAGAGGACGTTCGTCAAGCTCGTTTACTCGGAAAAACGATTTCTGAGCCCTAGACGGGAATCGAACTTAGCTCGCCATCTGAGTCGTAGTGGCTCGATGGTTAGAGTGTCTCACCGGTCATCAGAAGGTTGCGGGTTCGATTCCCGTTAATTTTAGCAAATTATTTAAATGTATTAATTATAATTTTGAGTGCCTAAATAGGCATAAACTCCGGCATCGTTTTGGCAGTGTACCTAGGTTCATTGTGAATATTGTTATGTTACATTGTGCTAAACTGAAAAGAAAAAAAAAATAACCAACAAAAACTAGTCAAAAATTTGGGAATACGTTTCACTCTTTAACGAATGGCCTTATCTCAAAACGTCATTTTTCAAAATTTTTCAACACAGGTTTGGCAGTCTACCAACTGTTTAACTTCCTACGTTGGTTTTCAAATTAATTGTTGATCGCCCTAAATAAAATCTCTTCCCTAATAATTGTAGAATGCATGGTAGTAACTAGCAATGGTCTATGAAGAGAACCTTTTAAAAATCATCTCCTAATAATCAACTTAAAAGTTTAAATCCGTAAACTTATCCTTTCAAGTTTGATTGACGAAGAATGGCAGGAAAGTCGATTGAGAATTAAAGAGTCTTCATCAAAGATTTTGTGTGCACTAAAATTGTCGTATGCATACACACACGTCAAAAACGCGTTCTTTTAAGGGTGAGCGTTTTGTGCTAAAAGAAAGATACGGTGTGAACGAATCAATAAATGAACTACGGTATTAAGGGCTAGAATAACATCGTGTCCTCAGGTATGATACGTTTTCCTCTTCTTATAAGCTGTAATCTGATATTTATGACTTGATAAGACTTGACACACTATTGGTGGACATTCAACGTTCATATAGCAAATCTGTACATCGTGATCAGCTTCGTCGTAATTTACTGATCATTGATCGAAATCGTTGGTCCTGGGAAGGATATGAGTTGTTTTCTTTTTGAAAAATACCTCAGCCTTATGTTTGCCTGTTCTAACTTATTGTCCATCAAAATAATTAGACATCTCGTACTTCCGCTTTTTTTGTAAGCGTATACTCTATACGCTTTGTAATCCATTTGTCCATACACAGTGTCAGATCTAGAGCGTGCCATTGAGGATTAGTGCAGTTTTAGCTAAAATTTCCCCTTCAAATTCATCTCCTTGGCCTTTTTAGCGCACTTCAAATTTTGAAGACTACACAGACTTTGTGATTTCTTCTTAAATTTCTCCTTATTTCTCCTGAAATGTCCCTACTAAAAATTGCAGACTGGGACATTTTGTCACCCTAGATGGAAATTGTAGATGAGACATTTCATGTATAAACTCATCGTTAGTCATAAGCATGTGTTGCAATCTGATTACTTACGCTACTCGTGGTCTAATAGTCAACAGATATTAAAAGTAATCGAGTACCGCAATATGGCTGAGTTTTCGCCAAAAAGTCAATTGATAAATAAATTTCAATGAATAAAAATATCAATAAATTTGATAAACTATCAAACATCAGTTTTTTTCTACTAAAGGTTTTTCTACTAGGGTTTTCTACCAGTTCTTTCGCTCTCGATTTCGATAATAGCTCATAATCTATTTGTTGGAGAGAAAACAAGACCAAGTTGTTTAATTCGTAAATATTAATTAGTACAAGAGATTAATCAGCAAAATTCAGTATGTTAAAGTTAATTTTTTCTACCACTCCTCGGTCATTCTTATCCCGTCCAAGATGTAATATTTAAACACGTAATTCAAACAAACCCCTCGTCCTTTTTTCTTGAAATATGAAAAAAAAGTAACGTTAGTTTTATCCTGATACAATACGTATTTATTAGTCTCAGCTTGTACACATATGACTGAGCTGTATGCCCGATGTGATATTTACACTAAACATATTTCTTTACCTTAAGAGGTCGGTCAATCGGCAGATACTGCGTGGGATCCTCTATAAATTGACGCCGACATTCATTGCTGGAAAAGTAGTAGATACGCTCGCGGTATTTGGCTGCACATTCTGGGACTCCAGGCCAAAGGATACCCCTTTCTTTTAACATTACAGGACAATAATGCTTTGTATCACCAAATAATTTCCTTCTAAATTCTCTGTTAAACACGTCAGTATCTTCTTCTTCCTCAAGTTCTTCATCTTCCTCAGCATCCTCTTCTTCCTCATCTTGATCCATTCCGGTGAACTCCCAAGGATGGTAAATAAATTCTCCTAAAAGAAAAACCAAAAATAATTTAATGTTTACTCGTGCACAATATTTTAACATACGCCATGAATTAGTACAATTGAGGCATAGCACAACCTGTTGAGTTAAAGTCGGTCAAAACTGTTCCTAAACATGAAGGTAATGTTTTGCGATGAGAGATTGCTTATTGAAAAGGTAAAAGGTAAAGTGTTTGGAACATCTCTTGTGTTTTATGACCTCAATCCATACTTCGAAATGGGTGTACTGTCAAATTTACCTGCCGTAAGACCACATCAACGAAAACCGTCGCTAGTACAGCAACCAAACTTTCTCAAATCTTCAAATTTGATTCACTTAATAACAATTTTCGGTGCATTAAAGATACTCCTGTTGTAGCCCAATCTATTAAGCGTAAATACTCGACAAAATGTCAAATCAGATCAAAAAATGAACCTCGGTAATTGATACTCAATAACATGCGTTCCTGGTATTTCTATAGCTATTGTGACACTTGCATCGTTCCACTAACTTTACCTTCGACTGCGTTGATAGCTTCTTCAGTCACTGTATCAATATCTTTTTCACAAGAAATCGTGATCGGTTCCAGATTATTTGTTCCCTTTACTATGGCAACCAGTTGTTGCCAATTATTCTCAAATGTTGCTCGCAGTGCTTGATAACCTCCACTATCCTTTGACGTTTCTTTGCTCATCCCGTTGATTATACCTTCTTTTTCCGGGCGTTCACTCTCCTCTTCTTCCGTTTTATCTCCTTCCACTACTTCATCAAGAGATCTGTTGATTTTGTGCAGTTTTTCCCATCTTTTTGCAAGGTACGAGCCTTTTTCGGAATCATCTTTTAAACAAACAAAAGAATCCGGCACCAAGCCACGTTCAATCATCAGAGTAAATTGCTCTCTCGTCAAGGGAAAATTATCCAACACATAACAGCCAATTCTAGGAGGTTGAGAAAAACCAATATAAACACTAGTTACAGACATATAAGTTCACGACTTTGAACACTTTGAATTCACTCAGTTAAGCAGAAAATATCTCTTAACTGACACGTTTTTTTTTTCAACCGATATAAATTAAGCTGGAGTTTAAGTACTGAATTTATATTCATACACCTGATGGTTAGGCTTTTCTTTTTTTTTAAATTTTAAGTGGTTACTCGATTAGATAAGACCAAGAAGGAAAAAAAGAACAAAAACAAAACAAATTTTTACAGTCCGATAAACCTCAGCGAGTGCAAATCTTTACTTAATATACACCTTTTGTTTGTTCTCTGGATCCAAGATCAGTACAATCACAAAAGGAATCATTGCCATTCCACTTTTTGACAGTAATAACGCCTATAGTTATTTGGGTATAGCTTCACCTGGAATAATCCTTTAAAACGGTTCACCGTGGATTTTGATTGGGATCACTTAACTCCAGCAGATGTACAAAGAAATTCCCCTTATTTATGCTTCCTGTCTTTAGTTGAGCGGGCATGGCAACAAGAAAAGACTGTAGATTGAAGGAGAATTCCCTTATACAAAAGATCTGACAAGAAATCTCTAATATAACATTTTAGACATATTAGTTAGGTTAAAAGTCCGTCGACTGTCCTTTACGTAAGTCCTTTTGAAACTCTTCAAGATAAGGTCAGATAAAATAAGAACTTCATTCACAGAGGTGGTAGGTCACACGTGAAGGTAACATACCTTTAGCCCTCGAGTTCTTTATGCAAGAACGTTGCTAAAAGAAACCTTTCAGCCTCTTTCGTGAAAATATTCACAGATTTACCGAGAAATTATTTTCCCACACCTTTGTCCTTTGTCTCGTGATTCTTCTACTTCCTTATAGCGAGCATGAATGGCTTCTTCAACAATTTCAACGTACTCTTCGGCAGATATATCGGGATCACGTCCCTCCGCTTCAGCCATGGTCTCTTTAACAAGTTTCATCACCTACAAAACGGGAGTTTTTTGTTGCAATGAATAGCAAATATAAAATTTAACAGTCATGACATGTGCATTTTGCTTAAAGACACCTAACGGTAGGCGATTTGGTCTGTTTCCATCATTTACAGTACTTTGAATTGACACAAACATACGCGTCTCTGATCATACCTCTGGGTGATTTTGGTCAATGACGATTTCGTCGTCTTTAACTTTTGTTATTCCTTTTGCTTTTCCATCATTTTTCTTTCCCTCTCCTTTATTCCTTTCTTCCTCCTCTTCTTCTTCATTTTCTTCGCTAGCTTTTCCCTCCTCCCTATCACCATCATCCTTGTCCTCTCCAGCGTCGTTCGGTTTCTCTTCTTCCTCATTTTCACTATCTTCTTCAGGTTTTTCTCTTTTTCTTTCTGTCTCCGCTGCTGACGTTAAACCTGCAAAAAAAAGTTTCAAGTTTTTAGCTAAATTTCTCACGTTAAGATAGCAATCTTTACTTGTGCCTATTAAGATATTTTCAATAATGTCTAGGCTTAATTATGGTTGACTAATTCAAACAATTGAAGATGAAGCAATAGGTTAGGGAAAAGACAGTACCATATGGATAAGGGTGCTGGTAAACACCAATGAAAAGAAATACATAATTATAATATGGTTAAAGGAACAAATATTACGTTTGAGTAGAGTGAAGGATTAATTATCTGAAAAAAAGTTTGAAACCAGTAAATCTAGCTAAAAATGATCACTGAATAAACTGTTCACGTGAATATGTCTCGTTACGCCTTCATATTCAAATTCATTGTTTGGGTCATCAAATTATTAAACCGATGAAAGTTTCCCCATGCATAGATCATCGATTGCTACCATTTAAAAGGAATCAGTCGAATGCCCGGGGCGGTTCTTCCATTCAAATTTTCAGAATTAAAATTAATATAAACAAAGTGCCACTGAGGATCACACTTGGTGAATACTCTGGAAAATTAATAACTCTTGTTAGACTACAACTTTATTTTATAGCTTAATAGTCCATCATGAAGTTGTCGGGATTGCCAACTAGCCTTTTGTCAGTAACTGAGGCCGAACGTTCTTTACTTGAACATTTGCAAGGTAGAAAACCGAAACTGTCTCGAAAATTCTAAGACTATTTTACTATCTCTTTATTGACTCATGATATCACAAAGCTTCTTAGTTAACATAAACATTGTGTCTGATGCAGCCAGGAAAACTGGATACGACATGCTTACCCTCCTTAATTCATTAATTAATATTTTAAAAAATTCTCACGTTCTTCTTCCTCTTCCTTTTCAATTTGTATAGCCGTTGTAACTTTAGTAATAGCTGCCTCAATGGCTTCTGCTCGAGCTTCTTCCAATAGCTTTTGTTTTACAGCATCTTTTTTCGGGAGAGCAAGAGCATGTACATCGAGATACTGTAAAATGACAGAGGAAACAATGGTAGCCAAACTTAGGAGAAAATAATGTAACTAATAGACACTTTCAGAGTTTACTTCAATGGTAATCGACAACGGTTTGAAATCGAGGTTGGCCATGAACGAAAACAGTGAATATATGTTGTTTCAAGTTTTCCATAGTTGTTTTAATTCCTTAACAGAAAGACATCTGTATATTATTGAAAGCTTTGCATCGCGATGTATAAATACATACAACACAATTTCTGGTAACAACATGTTTTTATTAAATTTCTAAGCTTTCGACCACAGGTAGTCAAGATAATATGCTTAGTCACTACAATTTCGTAATCTGAATGAAAATCTTTTTTGGAAATGGTTGATAAAAAGATATAATTAAAGGCCGTGTTACAAGCTGAACGTCAGTTTCGTCACGAAAAGGAAATTGTTGCACACATATTCTGCTTATATATGTCGCAAAGTTGAGAATTATATATACTGTATACATCCAACATTTTTAAAGCGTCCAATATTTTTACATCGTTCTAAAATCACTATATCGTCGAATGGCAACAGAAGATAGTAAATGTTTAACTTATTATGACACCACAACGACGAACGACTCTCACCTGAGCTTGGTATCTCTGGGCTATATTTTTAGCAAGAGTCGTTTTCCCAGAACAAGGAGGACCAACTATACAAAGCTTGCATGGAGGGCATGGCTGTGGTTCGGTTAAAAACGTTCGAGGATTCCGTATGAACAAGGTCATAGCTTCGTTTGAAGACATGCAATAGATTTTATCCAGAAAACTGGAGAAAAATTAGACGAATTAGGAATTAAAAGTGATTTAGATTCCTTCAACATTATGGCAAAACAACTTCAATTTATGCATTTGGAAATATTCCTGAAACTACATTGAATCGGGCATGAATTAAAGTAGTTCTTCAAGATGCGAACTGTGAGTTTGTTGCCCAGTTGGGCTTGAAGCTCAAACCTACTCAGAAGCATGGGTAAGAGTTTTTCTTGACGTTGATTATTTTGAAAGTAGAATTGGGTGAGAATTTCCTGAATCTCATGGGTTCTGGGCCCGCGATATCTGTGTCCAAACGGCTTTAATATTGCGTTCAACGTCAGTCAACAATGTGGAATGAAATGTTGAAAATGTTGAAAGTGAGAAAAACTCAGACCTCTCGACTAGACTCGAACCTGCCACCTTCTGAAAACTAGCCAGGCACTCTTGCTTCAAACTTAACACAGCTTAAATATCTACCGAACTAACACAGCTTAACATACCTACAAAGCATAAATAATGTAGAACGGTGTAGTGGAGGATGTCAAAAGTGCTGGCCATGGTTTAACATTCGTACAACGTTTACAGTGGTACCATACCTAACTGCATACTGTGCTTGACCTGGTACAATATTTCCATTGTAAAGCTCAACAGGACAAAGCCGTCCCCAGCGGCTTCTGCGCCATCTGAACTTTGGAGCAATCATTTCAGATGCGGCCAATGAGCGTAAGAGATCATCTGTGTCGGCATCTTTTGATATTTCTTCTGAGTCTTCATCACCTTGTAAAGGCAGTGCGGTTAAAGCACGGTTTATGGCGAAGGTATTCAATTTTATCATTACAGCCTAAACAAGTAAAACCTGTATAAATGAACTCTCCCAGCGTGGTTGACATCAATAAACAATTCTAACACTCTCCCCTGGTGGTACCCATTGAAAGCGACCTCAAGGTCACTTATACCACTGCATCCAGTTATAAATTATTTGCCGGACAGAAATTTACAGTAAGACAAAGAATTGTGTTTTGTTTTATCTGATGATTTACGGTGGAAAAACTTGTTTTCTGTTTCGATTTCTTTTTTCTCCCACAATTATGTTGTCGAATTTACTCTGCTTTGCATTTCTGCATGAAAAAAGCACGTTTTGAGAAAGAGGCGATGACACGTACATGAAAAAGTAATTATTTTTATGAATTAAAAACTTTTACCTTTCTACCGCCCCCTCTTATCTACCTCTGCGTTATCCAAACCACAACTTTCGTTTAACTAATGAAACGTTGTCACCGATACCTTGAAAATGGCTTTTGGAGGTAAGTTAGCGTCCACTTCAATGAGTTTTTGTTGGTCATGATCTGCCATGTAGTCCTTAAAATATATAAATATAAATGCTGAGTTAAACACGTGACAATCAGTTCAAATTTTGAATCCGTGAAAACAAGAAAAAAAGTTGTTAAAAATAAACTTATATCACACTGGTATTTTTGCAACATATTCGATTTTTGGTTGGTTGTTTTATTGTGTTCCAAGGTGAATTACTCTAATTGGTCATTTTTTATCACTATTTTTTACCCCAACACTCTAGAATATAAATCAAAGTAGAAGCTTACCTCAAGCATCCTTAACAAAAGCTCTTTGTATCTTTTGATACTAGATTTGACGTTCTCGGGAAGGTCCTCCGGTCTCACAACAAGTCGCGAAAGTATGTCGGCTGGAAATCCATCATTTTCTTCGTCATCACTTGAATCCTTAAAAATTAATCAAAGTTTCTTCATCTACACTGTCCAAGCCAAGCATAGAAAGGAAGAAGAAAAATAGTAAATTTATATACAGTAAAGAAAGGTTGTAAATCTACAATGGATACTGTACAAATGATATCCATTATAAACTTTTTAAGAGTGGAGCATCTAAGCCTTAAGATGCTTCGATTTTCGTCAGCTTGCACTGACTTCCATATTAGCGAATTTTCATATAATACGTTTTCTATTACTTGCATTATTTTCCGTTTGCGTTTGGCCGACAATAAGGGATCTTAAGGATCAAGATAATCGATGGCGCGGAGGCGTGCATAAAGTAAAATTTCCCTTATATATTCACTCGTCGTCTACATCAATAAAATGTCAACTCTGTTTATTCATCTTATTTCATTTCAACGAAGAACGTCAACTTCCACTTCGATTTTAGGATATTTTAAATAATGAACATGATTTCCCTCGATGGGTCAAAATATGTTTAAATAAAAAAAAAAGTTAATTCCATTTTAGGTATGGGTTCCTCGAACTAAATTCAAGGCATTCATTGTTTGCTTAAACTTGTTACGTGGCCAGCCTAAAGGAAAGTATCGTTTACTTAAGTTTTTAACGACGAGAATGGTGACAATCAAGTTACTTTTTATCAGTGAGACAAGCATGTGACTTGAGTGAGTTGGGTGGCAATGTGGACCACCATTTATTTCTTTTAAGAGTAAGAAATTCAATCTACGATTACTGTATGTGAAGGCACAAGTAAGGCACAAAAAATCTAACTTATTTTCTATTTTTGAGGGTTCAAGTGAGGGCCAAATCATAAAACAGAATGCTTGTTCAGTATTCAAGACTACTGCATGAATGTGGTGAAATTTTTGTTTACTGGAAAAAACTGAGACGATTTTTTTACTCCACTCACTTGCTCTTCTTCTTCATCACTAAGTTCATCATCATCTTGGTCATCCTCTTCATCACCATCTTCATTCAGCTCTTTCACTGCTTCTTCATTATTATTAAGACGTTGAGAAATGTCATTTGTGTACATCTTATTAGTGACAGGGTCAACACGCTGGTTAATACAACGGTTTTCAAGGTCTTCATCAGGAATCTGAAGTATTCAATCACAAACATTTATCAGTCTGAAAAAGCTTCCTGGTAAAATAACTTTATATTGATGTATTAGACCATGGGAAAGATTTTACCATTTGAGTGTATTGCAAATAATAAAAATATCTTTATATTAATACATATAAAATAACTTTAGGTTAACATATCAAACCATGGGAAAGATTTTACTATTAGCTAGTGTATTGAGAATAACAAAAAAAATAAGGAAAAATACTTTCACATAATAAAAACATTTCAAAAATTTAATGGTTAAATTGCTAAAAAATCAATGAAATATTAATGTTTCAAGCAAAATTGCTTTAATGGCTACATCTGATGTAACACTTTTCCATGAAATGTCAGTCTGGTTTAATACTTCCAACTACATTGAATGTCTCCAAACTTTATCCACAATTACCTCAAGCATGTTGACATAAGAGATGAGATAAAAAATCAGAATTATAGCATTACAATAACATTCTTGATCACAAGCCCACCAAATTATTAATTCATGGGGCTACTAGTACATTAGGACAGTGAGGCCTTATAATATACTTCTTTAACCAGAGGTTGACATGTACAAATAAATAATCATTAATTAGGCTGGTGAGCCTTTGTATGTTTTCCAAAGTTATGCATGAAATGTAAACAAATATGCCTGGTCAATAAAATATAGGGACCAACCACTGTGGTCAGTTGAAACTGGCTTTCTAAATCTTTGTTTTCATACCATAACACATTAAATGGGAACCCAGTAACCTAAAAGTTGAGCTAGTAGTATTTTTGGGACACTTAGATATGTTCAGGAGACAGTTGAAATTTCAGTATATTAAATGGTCATGGATTCTCACATTGAAAACATTTCTCACATTTAAATACTTGAGAATAAACAAAATTATAAAAAGCAGTGTCCTCTATCAAGAAAAAAATAAATGTTTTAAACCTCAGATAATAGGACTTCTTGTTAACTAACCTACTTTCTTCACTGTTCAGGTCTAAAATTGAGTTAAAGTTGTAACAAATGTTAAAAAGTTGTGACTTAAAGTCTTCTCAAAGAAATTTTACCTTAAGATTTATGATAAAGTCAGGCTTGTATTTCCAGTTTTTTATCAGTTCAAGTTGCTCCTTCATTGACATCCAATCTTCACATAAAGATGGAAAACCATCAAGTACATAACCTAGTGATATAAGATTAATTATTGGGGCAAAATGAACAATTACAGTGAAACCTTGTGCATCTACATCCAGGTCCAATTACTCATATGTTTTTCACTATGTAATTCATCTTCAGTCAAATACATAATTTTTAGAGTTCTACTTCAAAGATTTTTAGTGATGTTAATAATTATAGACCCCTTACAAGCATAAATTTAATGACCAGTTTGGAGGACACCTTCAAAGTTCTGACATTAAACCAACCAAATAATTTATGCAAATTCTATTGTTTTTCTTCCATGTATGAATTGCTGTGCTACTGTAATTTATGCATACAAGGAGTCTACAGATAAGTACACATGTAGATGTATTTTACAAATTTATATGATTGTACAAGTTCGTGGATCACTATCACTACCTGTACACTGTTTTCTGTGTTTAATAATAACATGTGTATAATATAAGGCCTTATTGTAGTTTAAGTTCATTTACCTTTATTGGTGTTAAAGCTGTAGTTTACATTTTTCAACATTAGTCAAGTTAAAATAATATTACGACAAACCAGTACTGTGCACTACCATGATGAGCCACTTCAGGTGAAGTAATTTTTTCTTCAAGAAGATGAGAAGCAAGCTCTTCAGGTATTGCTTCGCCTCTACATAAGATTGTCTGCGTCTAGAAAAAAAGAAGTGAAATGAGATGAAACAATACATTACACACATGTACACAAAACTATTTTCTAACTTATAAGAGAAGACAATAACAGTGGTAACAGTTATGTGCATTCTTGTCATAAAAATAACGGTTTCCAGGTCTTTTTATATTTGAAAAGAATTTAATGCTTTATTTGTTACTCTACAAGGGTTTTTCTTTTGTTTCTGATCAGCTAGGTATATTTGTCAGTTGGCTAATAGTAATCTTTGATTGACATAAAATTTGTGGCTGAAAATGGCAGAAATAGAGTAATTCCAATTTGTTATAAATGTGAGTATAGAAAATGAAGTTTAATCTTGAAAAACGTATTTCCCTGGTAGCAATGGTCACTTTCATTCAGATTCATATGCCAAGTTTGCTTGAATAAGAAAAGTAATTTTCAAGATATGCCTATGTTTACCAATAAAGATACAGTATTCATGCAATATCTTCATTGGTACTATTTGATTTTAATTTGACCAATTTGAAGTTCTCAAAATACCATTTTATTGTCTTACTTTCCTTTGCTGACTAGTTACCTTCCCATTAAAAAAGGGATAAAAAGAAATAAAGGTAAGGATGTGATTACCTTCACACCCAATTCTGTTGACAGTTCCATGGCTTGCAGTAGAGGTTCTATCCCTGCCATAAAACACACATTTGTTTCGTTATTGAAATTGTGAAAATTGTGGAAAAGAAGTGCCACACAATCAGCCAAGTTTCAATTTAAATTTACAACTATCTGGCCATTTCATACCATTTAGCAGCTCGCATTTCCACGTTTTAGATAATTTTTTCGCTAAAGTCGTCTTTCCTGAACCCTTAGAAAGGAAAAAATGTAATTGAAATTACCAAGTCTAACAATCATTTATGGCGTTTTCAAGTATTGACAATAGTACTCACAGGTTTACCAAGGATAATGAAACAGGTTGGTTTTGATTGTAAAAAACGTCGTTCAGCCTAAAAATTCGTAAAATTCTTCATGAAAAAAACAAGAAGTAAAAGTATTTAGTAATTGACAGCTGATTATACGATGCAGTGATGCTTTGTCTGTAAAACATTTAAAACTTGCTTATGATTTTGGGCAAAATTGTCACCAAGTCCAACCCGGTACAGTAACAGTTCTTGTCTATTCCACACCAAACTTTTTAATCGAAACCTTGCGTTTTACTGCATGTTTTACCTCGTCTTCGTTAAATGGATCTTTATCTCTATCTCTCGATAGAATTCTTGCCATTATCTCCCAAGGTTTCTAAAGAAATTGGATGTTTTCCCGCCGAATCATACCAAATACGTCAAGTTCTGCTCGTTCATTTTCCCTGTAACTGCTTTACGTCACCAAGGCAACAAAACGTACCAACAAATGCAAGAAACTGGGAACTAATTCGATGCATGCTTTCAACATGGCGGACAGAGAAAGAGAAAGACGAAAACGCTCTCGTTCAAGGTCAAAATCAAGATCTCGTTCTCGCTCAAGGTCTCCGGTACAGCGTATTCAGACTAAGCCTGTTGATAGAGAAAAGGTATTAGAAGGTTCTTACTCACTATCTTGCTCTTGAAAGTACATAAATTATTTATTTAAAAGAATAGATAAATGTTTCGTCTGTTGGCAGTTATGTACCGGTGTCGTGAATCACGAAATAAGAAATCAACAAAAGTTGCTTGATATGATCCACGAATGGAGAAACTTGCTGAGTGTAGAACTAACTTTTCGGGGGAAACATTTACCTGGGACACTAATTTTACATGACAGTGCTAAGTGAATGTGATGGAAGTTTTTAAAGACGTTTGTATTTTCTTGCCGAAGTCTTCTAGAAATTTAATGTTTATACAAAAAAAGACCAATTCATGGTCCCATCTTCATCACAATAGTTTCGATATTTCAGTAAAAATGCTCGCTGTTGCAGTGAATATCCTCATAAACAATAATATTTCCATTGATTATCTGCTCTGTTGACCATCAGAGCTTTGATCTTTTCTACCAACGTGGCTATTCACATGTCAATACCAAATGCAGAATGTTTAAACAGTCATGCAAATAAATTAGCAAGACCAATTTTTAACTCTGAAGAAGAGCTTTTCCTCCAAATGTCAGAATTTTCCTACATATATCCAGCAGTCTATCAAACATTTAGCTTTCTGTGCAAATAAATTAACATCTATGCAGGGCTCAAAATAATGGCTGGCTGGTGGCCAGTCAAGATGACCAGCCAAATCAATTTCAGATTGGACATGCCTGATCACATAACCTCAAGAACAGTATGTTCTTTAGTGCATTTTTTAGGAACTGACCTGAACTTAAAATGACTGGTCTAAATGACTTACAATGTGAAAGTTTAACCAGACCACTGTGGCTGTTATTTTGAGACTTCCTGTCAATCTAGTTCACTGCATATGATTATAAAATAATTTGTTTCTTAACCCTTTAATGCATTTCTCATTTGTTCTTTTGTTCTTCTCTTGTCTGATGTATTGGACACTATGTGTCAAAGGGCTAAGCAAGCTCTTGTTGACCTGTTGCCAAGTTTAAATACTAGGTTTAAATCCTACATAGATTTAGAATATTTACCCCCATTTTAACCTCCTCATTATCTATGAAACATAGAAACTAGTTTTCTGCATTTTTAGATTGTAGCATGTATGCAAAGGTAATTGTGTGACTTTTAAAGATCAAAAAATGCATAATTCCCGCTCATGTTTTTGTTATTCTTTTCTCACCACATTGCCCATGCTTAAACTTTGAATCCACAGTTTCTGATGTATCAAGCACTTACAACGAAACATCGTATTAGAGAACAAAAGCTCATATAAGAGAACAAAAGATCATGTTAGGGAACAAAAGATCATATTAGAGAACAAAAGATCATATTAGAGAACAAAAGTTGATATTAGAGAACAAAAGATCATACTAGAGAACAAAAGATCATATTAGAGAACAAAAGTTCATATTAGAGAACAAAAGTTCATATTAGAGAACAAAAGATCATATTAGAGAACAAAAGTTCATATTAGAGAACAAAAGATCATATTAGAGAACAAAAGATCATATTAGAGAACAAAAGTTCATATTAGAGAACAAA
>JBAHVQ010000380.1:1477281-1502098 GCA_036872915.1 Nanipora kamurai | reverse complement strand
GTTGTGTTTCTTATCATATATTTATTATGGCGTTACATTTAAAAGTTTTAAGCTGGGCTTTAATTTTTATTCTTCGAAAAGATCATATTAGAGAACAAAAATTCATATTAGAGAACAAAAGATCATATTAGAGAACAAAAGTTCATATTAGAGAACAAAAGATCATATTAGAGAATAAAAGATAATATAAACAAACAAAAGGTTGTATTAGAGACTGAAAGATCATATTAGATAACAAAATGAAAACCAGGAATAAAGAAAGGATAAAAGCAAACATATGTTAAAGCTTCCAAATATAATTTTCCAGAAAATGCATAAAATTTATATTTTATGTGATATTATTACTTTAGCTATTCAAATTCAGAAACTTTATAAATTTTGTGTAATTAGTTTATTTTTACATCTTTCCTTTTAGACATGTCCATTGCTTTTAAGAGTATTTTGGACTACTGGACGACATCACAGGTAAAAAAATGCTACAGCAGAAATAAGGTTAAAAAAACATAACTAAGAGACAAAGTTCTTTTTCTGTTTTAGACCTGAAGAGTTTTCTAGAGTGAGTCTACCATCCAATGAGCTGCAAATTTACACATGGTGAGTGTCCAAGAAGAAAACATTTGGACAGATGTTACCTGAAGTGCAGATACTTGTCAAGTGCAATAGCATACAAGCCTTTGTACTAGAGACTAGGACAGATGCTACTGGGAGATGAATAGTTTTAAAACCTAAAATTATTAACCCTTTCATTCCTACAGTGGTCCTTTTAAGTTTTAACAATGATATAAAAGTAGAGTGCTGCATAGACATTGTTGAACAACTTGTAGAAAACCAAAAGGGATGGGAAATTGCTGGAACTTTGATCTCAAAAAATTAGCATTTCAAGCAAAGGCCCTTCAGTGGAGTGAAACATGAGGGTCTTCGTTTAAAATGTCAGTTTTTCTAGCCTGCAAGCAGGCTGTCCTGGGGGAAAGGAGAGCCTGCACAGATCCTATTGCAATTTCTGCAGTAGTGTTCTAAATTGGAATGCAACTTCTCTATTGGCT
The DNA here is from genome assembly GCA_036872915.1 of Nanipora kamurai. Classification (NCBI taxonomy): domain Eukaryota; kingdom Metazoa; phylum Cnidaria; class Anthozoa; order Scleralcyonacea; family Helioporidae; genus Nanipora; species Nanipora kamurai. The sequence goes on along the minus strand of JBAHVQ010000380.1, from coordinate 1,501,055 downwards.
AAGCATACAGAACCTCCTCACTCTATTGGCTAATTAAATATGCATGTGTTTTGTCTCTATTGACTTATTGTGATTATTTCAAGAAGCAATCGTAATAGCTTGTGGAAATTATTCCAACTATTTGCCTATTGCTCTATTCCTTGTCACTCTTTAAAGTTTTTATCTTTCTGATTCAGATCACTTATTTTCCCCCAATAATTCTTGAATAATTGCATTTGAAACAAAAAGGTTTTTAAATTGACATCATGAGAATGGTAAGATGTGATTGGCTCATGGTACATTTATGTGATAATGACTGATTCATCCCTACATATTGATTGAAAAGGTGTTACATTTCCATGCCAACCATTCTAATGATTGCAAGGGTCCGAATTAAAATTGAAATAGGATTCATGCAGGCTCTCCTCTTCCTCCGAAGAGACTGCTTGCAGGCTACAGTTTTTCTAGGTCTAAGTTCCAGAAGTTTCCCAGCCCTTTAAATTTTGTGCTAGGGGTAGGTGATTAATTTTAATAAACACATGGAGATGTGTGAGAATCAACAAGTTAAACTAGGTTTTACATAATAATGTATCATACACAAGAAGGAATGTTTGATTTGATATCCAAACACAGAGAAGTGAGTTGATAAACAAGGCAATAGCTGAGTTTTTTAACCAACCTGGAGGCGTCGGGAAATCAGGTCAAAGAGAACTTTCAAGTGTCTGATATAGTTACTCAAACAAATCCATATTTAAGGAGAAAACAGGTTTAAAGTTGTCAAAATTTTATGTTAATTATGACCACATATCCAAACACCATCTTGGTACTGATTTCCTTTGTGTTTTTCCTCATGAATTAAAAATGAGTTTGAGAATGTCAAACGAAGAAACTGGCTTTATCCTAAACTGTACAGTAGTTGTTTTTTTTATAGTTTCGTACAACTGTTCTTTGTATTCCTAGATTATTACTAGCTTATGATTTAGGTGAATGTCAAATGTGGCCTTTTAGTATGTACTGAAAGACAACAACACCATTAAATTGGCTATTTGTGATGTTTTGTTTTCTAAGTCACTTACCTTGCTCAGAATTTAATGTTCTTTCAAATGGTATAAGTTTATAAGCAGTATGAGTGTCTAAACAACTTGGAATGGAACAAAGTCAATAGTTTAAGTTTAAAAATGTTAGAGTTCTAAAATGTTAAAGTATCCAGCCTGTTTCAATATATCATGTTTTGTCGACCACATTCTAATCCCAATCATTCCATTATACTCAACCATGTCCTTATATGACAAATATTTCAACGTTTAGAAAGTGGACATGTTTGAACAGATATTTGAAAATGTAAATATAGATATTGGACAGCCTTAGTTTGGAATATTGATTTCTTGTGTGTCATACTGTAGTAAGGTAACCTGTTTTACCTTTTCTTTTCAGGAAAGATGCCACACTAAAGGAACTAATGATGTTAATCAAGGAAGTCAACCCAGATGCCAGAAAGAAAGGAACAACATTTGATTTTGCAACAGTTTTCCCAAATCCACGTCAACCTGGCTTCTTGTTGAAAGAACTTGGCTCAACGACATCTGGAAGAAAAGGACCTAATGATGGAATTACTCTAGAGTCGAAGAAGTTTCAAATTGGAGACTACATTGATGTTGCTGTCCAGTATCCACGACCTATCCGACATTAGAAGTTTGTGTTAAGGTCTTGGTTTCTTTACAGTGTAGGTAATATGGATAGTCTGCCTTTTAATTAAGTTGTAGTTATTTAATTTCTGCTTTGTTATGGGTGCTCAATGTAATGGTAATATTGCATGATCAGGAATAGAAACTTGAACAATGGTAAGAAGAAATCATTAGCAGAATGAATAATTTGTATCTCTAAAAATTTATGAAAGATATTTCTTATGGATGTCTTCCATTCTTATGACTTGTCAATAGTGGCTGAAAAGAAGTTTGTATTTTTAATTAAAATGCAACTCATGATGTCATAATGCTTTTAACCAACATTTAAATTTAGTTGTTTTCCTAAAATTTTCCAGCTTTTATTAAAGGTATGTATGTAACCATAACAGCACCTTCCGGAATTTATTCCTAAAGTAAAGGAATTTTGGGTTTGTAGTTGCAAAACACACTTTTATCGATGGCCTATTATCATTCTTTTTATGATAAGAAGACCATCAGTAAAAGGTGGCAACAGAACAACCACACTTTCATGTACAGTAGGATCTTGTCATAATCATGTTAGGAATATGAAGGTCTAGACAAGAATTTAGATAAAGGTGTAACAAGGGCATTGAATATGAAAACATTTATTGGACTGACATTTTGTTGCTAACCCTGCAACATCTTCAAAGTTGCTGTATGATAATAACTACTATGATCTTGGCTTAAATATTGTTTGCTATTTCCAAAAAAAGAAAGTGATAAAACAGATAAAACAAGTAAATAAAAAGACAATACTACATGGTTGTGGATGGGAAAAATAACAAATCTGTTTACCGAAAACAAATGTTTACGGGTCTTTTTACTTTGATGATTATTTTTATCCCTCCCATTTATTAGAAAGGACTAACTTAAATTCTCCTTTTCCAATATTTCATTATAAACTTTTCCTACATATTTTTTCATAATGGGCTTCAAAAGTTTAAAAATTTTACAATGGCAACTTGCAAAGATGTCTTGACAAATGTATTTGGATTTTATTCTATTCACTGGTTTATACTCACGTGAAATCTGGAAACAAAGTTTCCACTTAGTTAGAGATCTATTGGAGTCTGTAAATTTCATTGTTGATGGTGTGATTCATTGTATAAGTGCCTTATAAAACTCTTTAGTAATTCATCAGGGAAACTCAAAAGAAATCAAGGGTTAATCAGTTTCTGTGTACCATGATACAAAACTGATTAAATAAACATCGGTTCTGTATCAGCCAGTATTGCATCAGCTATTGTAACTCAAAATGAATATTTACAGGTATGAATAACTTGTTTTAACTCTTCTTTCTACTAAATATTAATCTATAATGTAGTAATAATGAACGGTTTCTAAGTATTTTACAAAATTCATGTTGTTCTGTATCAAGATAATTATAAAGACACTTGGGTTTGCCTCATGTCCTTATATCTGATACAGAGCGGCAAGTCCGTTTGTAAACATTAAATATTTTTTGGTTATTTACAAGTGCAGATAATCCTTATCCAGCATCTTAGCACAACATAAAGTTCTGATTATTCTGTTTCTCTGTAGATGTTTGGATTTTAACCTCTTGTTCATCCAATTCTAAAATTTCGATTAGAGAAAGCTTGCACGAAGTAAATGGTTTGAACCTGGGAGAATCGTTACATGTTTGTGAAGTTGACCGTCCGCTCTGAAGATGACCGCCGCTAAGGCCATCGAAACGTCAGTCATTCGCACCAGCAATCTTTCTCAAGTCTGCACTAACCTGGATGATCAACTTCCACAAAGATGTAAAGCTTGCATGGTTGGAAACTTTAACCCTCTCTTAATGCTAGTGGAAACATACATGTGGGATCTGTTTATTAAACCCTATTTAAATTTTCTATATTTCACCACATCTGTAAATATTGGGTATTGTCTTTTCTCTCACTTTGTTTCATAACCAATAACTACATTTAAGTCAGCACTCTGAAGATATTGTGGGTTTAACAAGTAAACTTCCGTTAATAAAATTTTTCATATTATTAGGTGTTTGAAATACCTTTGTTGAAATTCACTGTCTAGGCCATAATTTTTTAACACAATTAAGATTTCAGCCTGACTCCCTTGGTCGCAACTTCTTTACATAGCTAAAACTTGTGGCATCAAAGTAGATTGCAGGTATCCTATTCGAACCTCGGTGAGACCTCTGTGTCTTTACAAATAGTATATATAACTAGATTTAATAAAAAAATGACTTGTTGAAAACCAGAAAGGTTTTGAAACTGCTGGAACACAGGTGTAGAAAAACTAACATTTCAAGCAAAGACCCTTCCTTAGAGTGAAACGGGATTCAGTCCGACGAAGGGCCTTTATTCGAAACTTCAGTTTTTCTTCACCTAAGTTGAGGTAGTTTCCCACACTTTTGGTTTTCTACAACTCACTCAATACTGCCGACGCAGCACAGTCTCTACTTTTATATCATTAATACAGAAATGCTTATCTTAAGCATGTATAGTGGTTGCCACACGTAACTCCAAGTTGGGAGATTTGTTTCCTAGTCAGACCACCACTGAAGGTCTTAAGGAGAATAGAGAAAGTGCTAATTTTGCTTTACAATCAGTAAACAGCAAGTCTTTTGTGTTTACTTCGGTGATGATGTTAGGGCATCAAGCCATCACAGTAATCTGCGCGCCTTAAGACTAGGGGAGTTGAATAAATCTGAAAGAGTTCGGTTTATGAAGATGATTTTTTTTTTTCAATATTTAAATATTTGTGTTTTTACAGCATTGAGTTACGCCATAAATAATCCCATTACCAAAGAAGTAGGGATACACCTTTCCCTGTAGAGTCTGATGATTGAAATGGCAATGTTCATCATCCTACTTTCAGGAGGTCTAGAAATTTTATTTTCCAGTTGTTGAAACAACAAAGCCACATGACATTTTGAAAAATAGAGGATAACACATTGGCCAAGAAATCTCATGTTACTCAATAGTCAAGGTAAAATAAGGTAGTTAAACTTCAGTCAAAGTGATCTAACAAAAGATACAAGGACGAAGGGCCTTCGCTTGAAACTTCAGACTTTCTACACAGGTTCCCAACCCTTTTTGGTGATTTAATGTATCACTGGTTTTAACTCTGAACTTAAATTATAAAAGAGAAAAAAAATCACAACACTAAATATCATCATTAGTAATTATAAACACTCGCAAATTGATTGCTGCAAAGATTTCATTGAGTACAAAACTCTTTCGAGTTTAAATAAGAGGTGGTTTTGAATTTTCAACAAGTTATACAAATGTTTAGATTAGACGTTGTAAATAAGTTTGAAAAAACCCGTAAGTCTATCAGTCCGTCAGTCAATAGAGACTATATTTTATATATAAATGATATATAGATATATGATATATATTATATATATATATAATCTATGCAATGTGGAAACATTGGAAATAAACATTGGAGATGTTTTGCATATTTTCAAAACAAGCTACTGTATTGAATATTTGCAACTTTGTTTGGGGTATTTTGAAGTGAATCAATTCCATCTACTGGCCTGTTGGGTGGGATTTTGATAAGTTTGAGTTACCTAATGCGTCTAAAAAAGAAGTGGGTCCGCACTTGGCCACACAAGCAAACATTTTGAACATGACGTGATGGTATACGCAAACAGGAATGTCTTCTTGTCCTATGTGCCATTAGTTGACGTACTACTTGTGCTCAGGTTAGTCTCGTCAAGCAGTACGAAGTAACAACAACTATTTTTGTTATGGACTCCAAAGCTATTTAATTTTTTAACTTCCGCAACGAATAGAATATCTTACAAAGCTTAATAGATATGGAACGTGACACAAAATTACAAATTTATGTACAATTTAAACTTATCTGTAAGGTGAGTATCAATTTCAAGACTTGCCAATAAATAATTATTACAGATGAAGTCAAATGCTAATGAAACTTTTTATAAATCGTTTCCACTGGGAACTTAGATATGCAGTAACAGGTAACTTCAATTAAGATAATATAGGATGAAATTAATAAATATTTTATAACGCATTTGTTACTATTAGTTAACATTGAATTCCACAAATCATAGAATGGCAATTTGAGGAATTAGCATTTCCATAACGTTTTGCAGTCAACTTATGAGTGAAGCAATGGCGCAAATTTAGGCTTGATTTGTATGTCGCATTTCAGTCTCGACTAATGCTTTTGAAATCCCATGAAAACTGCGACTAAAAACGGACTGATATATTACGCCTCACTGTCCGTCTCATCAGTCATGTGCCACCGATCTCTTGCATAATACGACAGAGCTGCGACATGGGTTTATAACTGTCATTTACATTCGACGACAATAAAATGCGACTTAAAAACTAGGCTAATTAGTACAATCATTCTCTAAAGATAAACCGACTAATGCACTGCTTAAAACATCGTTAATCACTTCAAGTGTTCTCTGACCTTGTAAAGCCATTAGACATTGGCATTACGTGGAATAGCAAAGATCTATTGACACGGCAGTGTCATTGAAAGACGACGCCGATTGAAAAATCTGTGTCAAGTAAGTGCAAATCCTGGCTCTTTTTTGGAGGTGATTGATCTTGAGTGTGGAAGCAGCTCTGGGATTGTCATGTCTATTTTCCTTATTTACTTTACGGGCTGGTGTGCCACAAACTAGTGTTTTTTATTTTTCTTGGCAAGTTTCTCTAGCATATTTTAAAAAATACGCAACCCTACTGTTCATATAATTTATCACGATTTGTTTTGGAATATTGTGTTTACCGTTGCCTAGGTATTTCATTTTCACTGCCATATCTTTCATTACAATTGTCACCAGAACAGCAACAAAAGTTGAGGTTTCTTGAATACCGTGCACCCAAACAGTGTTTGCTGCATGGTGTAGATGACGCCCAGCAACCTTGAAGAAGCTTCGTGTTTCCCATCCAGGCGACATAGCAAGAAGGTCTCTGCCCGTATTTTTCAGTTGAGCACTTCGTGTATTGTTTGGGGCATCCATCGTTGCTTTTGTGACATTCGTCTCGATAGTTATAATAAACGCACGTGCTTGACCAAAAATCTCTGACTAAAATAAAAATTTAAAGGTTAGTTTGTGTAGTTTAGCACAATTAAAATTAATGTGACATTAATACAAAGCAATAGCTCAGCATCATGCACTAGGTTGGCTTAGGCGTGAATCGCACGTCCGGTATTAGAAAATATCCAGCTGTCTGAGACAAGATGTTAAACCTCTTAGCTGGTATAAATGTCGGAACCACATTGATGTGGTAAAAATGTTGTTGATCTGCACGAGTGCTTGGCGTCACCATCCTAGGTGGTCCAATCACCTTTTTTCTTGCCTATTTCGTTGTAAGTACGTCAGCCAATATTATCGTCTCAATGACTAAGAAATTGAAAAAACAAACAACTAAACTGACTGTTCAATGACGAAAACAGCTTATGCTTGATTGGAGGTAATCTACTCATAAAAATTGATTATTTTACGCCAGGTTTAAGCTTACAAGAAGCGCGCAACCCAACAATTTGGACTTCGCGTAATTCACACCACATACAGGTACACGAATGACCAAGTTGCGCAAATCACTTTTGGGCACAGATGACAAAAATAAAACAATCCAATTACGACAAAAATTGACTTATTTTCAATTACGTTAGGCTAAAAGTGTAAGGCTAAGTCGGTAAGTTTTTCTCTCAGTTCTGCACGCTATTTTAATCACGGCCCTTATCAACACATTGAGGTCTGCTTATGAAAAAGAAACGGAGGAGTAACCTTGGAATATTTCGTTTACAAGCATTAGCTACAACATCACTGCAACTTAATCACGCATACAAATTTAGGAAAACAGTTGTATCTGTAACACAATTAAAAAATTAAAGTCTTGGGACGTTTTTCGCAGAGAATTTCAAAACAGTAATCAAAAATAATTGTAAAAAAGCGGGACAAAGACATGTGAGCTAATGAAGGCATACGGTGAAAAAAAAAAACCCTGGAGATTTTATGACCACTAGCTAATCTACAAGCTATTCAATCAGTTCTTGCTTCCCATTGGTGATTAACAGGAAATCATCTTTCTGTGCCGACGTTGGAAAGGATGTCGGAACAGTTGGATTAAACAGAATAGAGCAGGCAAAAAACTATAGAACTACATTACCCGGCAGGTAATTCTTGGATAAATAGAATGTGCCAGGCGTACAATCTACAAACATCATTTGAAGCCTTTTCGCAATTAAGAGGACAAGGTCAGCAGTGACCACAAGCACTCAAGCACAGTGACTGATCACACAAACAACACAGACTTAGAAGAGAGGAGATTGCTTTAATAGCGGTGAGAACAACGCTTACCTTCAGGATCATAATCACCATCATAGTTCTCCACTATTTGGTTGTCGATTATTTCCTTGGACGAAGTAAGAGATGCGGCACCCAGTAGTACCACTAAGGAGATTTCGATAGCGAGATGGAAAACTTCGTTCATTTTGAACTTTTTCTTTTGTACAAAAAACGCTGTAATGCACCTGAAAGTTAGAACAACAAAAACAAATTCGATTCATAGTTAATCAAGCTAACAACTGAGTATTGAATAACAGCTAACGAAGAGAAAGTATTCCCCTTACCTAAATTGTGCTCCAATTGTGATCGCTTTAACGATGTGTGTCCTGTGTAGTCGTGAGCGTTGTGCGGCGCGAATTTATAGGGACACGAAAGCCTCAAGGCGTTAATGAGTGTTTAATTAGTGAATATAGTTAATTAAATCATTATCAGAAGAGAGATGCCGGAAATAAGGCTCATACGAAGCTGTCAACGTCTAAAACCAAATACGACATCCCAATTGAACCTCAAATACCTGTGTCGAAAAAGTCTTCAAGTCATTTTGGTATAACGTTCAGACAAAAGCTTTTACGTCAACGACGATGACTAATACACACCTTAACACTTCGCCCACGTGATCTGTCCGGCTGTTTTGCCAAACTCGTCTTAATCAAATCTGCAACTCGCGGTCCGCCCACTTCATAAAATATTACAACAAGAATCTCCATTTTAAGTTTTCTGTAGTTCATTACACCTTTTTAAGCAGAGCGATGGTCATCGCACACTGGCTGCATTTAGCTGCTCACACAGATCAGTGAAATTTGGGTTTTTTTCTGTGTGGCACTCAAGGTGATTGTCCTTCCATGGACCCCGCCCACGAATAGGAAAGAAATGTTTGGAAACTACTCGGGTTTGCTCGATCGCAATAAACATACTGGTAGCGCAGGATCGAATTGATCTTGATCAGTTGTGCGGCAACATCTCAGTGAGTGGTGTTAGTGTGAAGCAGTAAGCCAAGGTGTCATATTAATCTGTTCATCGACCTCTGCTGGTTCACATACTGTGCACTACAAAGAGATCAATGTTGATCGTAAGTTGCTTAAGGAGCAAAAGTTGATTCGCAGTTTTGACAAACCAGAACTCCCCCAGCAGTGTCGCGCTGCGCAGATAAGCAAAACGCTTGAGGTTTAAAGAAGGGAGAAACATGTTTTGTGAACTGACGAAAAACAAGATTGTTAATAATGTGGCAAGATTTTGTTATCGCAAATACTCCCGTGTTTTTAGAAACACCTGACCCATTACTGTGTTCGTTTACTGAACTAGCAAATTACAAGACCGTCATGGTTCATAAACTGGTGAAAATTCTGAACATTACATAGTCACACCATGCGCTATTTCAACTGCACTCCAGAAAGAAATAGCAAACAAAAAAAAACATTAACCCTAGTAAGCGTAGAGACGGCCAATGTTAGCATGTATGAAATATCTTTGCGTGACGTTTTCGTAATTTAGAATTCTGTGCTGTAAAGCATTGTTCTAACATAAAAGTTTTTTTTCGAAAATTGTACGGGAGGTCCAAGCTAAGTCAAGTCTATTTTAGTCGCAAAGAGGAATTTAAGGGTTTTGAGTGACTGTTGGGTTAACCTCAAAATTCGATCAACCTTGCCTTGAAATCTCCTCTGTTAAAAAGTAGTGCACGATTACTTTGAACTGGAACATGATTAATGATAAAAATACTAAAAATTGGTCTCATTTCAGTCTGAATTACATAAGATGAAACTCGCAATAATAAAATTGAAGGAAGACGGGACATTTCCGCCACAGACAAATTGCTATTGCATGGTGCTAAATCTCTCTTGAATCCTTCAGTTTTCTTACATGTGGCCCATTAACATGGCTAAAAGGTATCTGGCCACATTAATAGATAAATGAATAGTTTATTTAGATGAGAAAATGTGGACAAACCACCTTTTGGGCCGGTTATCTTATGAATCCGTAATGGAGCAGAAAAGAAAAACAGTATCTCTTACTTATAGTTTAAAAATGTGACAATGGGTCATGTGGGTGGAAATAACGGAGGACTGATGTGAAGATATGAAATATACCAAAAAAACGCAAGCAATGTGATAGAGAAAATTTAAAAAATCCATTTCTCATATTGTTTTCATTGCTAGTTCTTACCGCCGGTCAGAGAGTGTTCGGTACATTCTCGGTAACATGACAAATTAACAAACGTTTAACCGGCAGACGCTACAGGCTGTGAAGGTTGGAGGACACCTTGACCTCATTCTTGCTATTTTTAAACAACGTTATCTTCAGCTTATGGGCAAGAATATTTGTCCCCAAGACCCCAACCATTTCCACGAGGGAGGCGAAACCACACCAGGATGGAGGCTTGATAAGTAAAAAAAGGAAAAGCAGGTGTTTAATTAGAAGCATCACGCCAATCTGCATGAAAGAAGTCACGGCCGTCAATATATTTTGGGCACATTAAATGGTGAAAGCCGTCGTAGGGGCAGTCTTACGAAGTCAAGGAAGCTAGACTGGACAAGAATCAATTATCAAACGACTCTAGGAGTCAACTAGAATATTAATTACATTTATTACACGACAGATCTTGTTAAACTTATCAAGCAAAAGTTCTAGAAACATGTTAAACTGATTAGAACCTCAAAAAGAGATTACAAGAACCGTACGTTTGCCTGTTTTTCTTGGGCTATTGAGCTGTTGCCATGTTTAAATGCGTGGACAACTAACATTTTTCAGATAGCAATTCACCACAATCCTATGATAGGTCTGCACTATTCAAATCTGACGTTCAATTATCTGGAGTCAAAGTTTTAATGATAAGTTAGCATTCTCGCGATAAGATGTGCAAACATTTAAAAATTAATTATGACACAAATGGCAAACTGATCAAAATTCGCCATTTGTATCAGTAACAACAATGAAATAATATAGCAACACAAGGTATGCTTTCCTAGCGTCAATTTGTTTACCTATTGATTTTTAGAGAACTACTTGAGGCTGTTTACAGGGATCTTTTAGCTCGACACTGAAACACTCGACCGCTGAAACACTCATCTCATAAACGTGACGTGATAAATAATGTGAGAAAGGTAGTTTCGAGAAGATATTCCGCTTAACTTGCAGTCTCCTCATGAAGTTACTGCTACATAACTAAATAACGGCTGCATAGAAGCAAAGAACTTCTTTCAAAAAATTACTACTCTTACGCTAAAATTGACGTTTGTACCAATTTAAATTTGATGAAGGAGCTGCCACAATCTGAGCTAGGATAACGTGAGAAAGGGGAAATCCGTTCACTTTCGTAAGACGGAAACCCAGGAAAACTACCGTCTTGGAATGGAAAACAACTTTGGCTTGCCAATTTATTTTATTTGCCAAAATTTTGACATGTGGTGAAGACATGTCAACCCACTGAGGTTTATTTTCTTGCATAATTTATTAACCTATCATGGTCTTGTTTATATTTGTTGAAATTTTGCTGTAACGATAACATTTGCAGGCGTGCGGGCTTGGGGGTCAAGTTAACATACGAAGGCCAATAATTTGGATGGTATTTCACTTGTACTAGACTGCATGATCATTCATTGACGAGGGCGTGTGTCTCAGGGGCAAGGGGGCACGTACTTCGGTATGAATGTTTACGAGCTAGTGAGTCGTGAGTATGTGTTAAGACTAAAAACATCGGAAGGTCAAACAAAAGTAATAAATAATTTGAACTATTAAGATTCTCAGCTAGAGGTAAAATTTAAAGTTTTGCTGAAACTGGTTCGAAATTCCAAACAGTAATCAGTTTGGCACACGAGACTTTTTTTTAACTGAACAAGTGCAGGAAAGCTTCTCAGAGCGTATTAATCTGTCGTGAGGGAATTGTCTAGACGTGAAAAAATGGAAATATTATTCAGTGTTGTTGCCAACAGCGACAAATATTTTGCTTTGGTATCATTTCCCTCCCGTCAGATGTGTTGTTCGCACCAAAAACAAAATTAAATCATCGTTTTACCCTGTTTTTAATTCTTCGGTAGTTGAAAACTGGAAGCATCTGGTATGGTACATACACGCTGTTTATGGCGTTATCTGCAAGCTACATCAATCGCAAGAAAAGATTTGTGGAATCTAACCTCGATAGTGTGACAGTCTCGAAAAGCACAGATTTCGTAAGTCGCGCCGGATAAACACTGCAAAGTCATCCTGCAAAACTCGATTAAAAATCTAGACATTGCTAAATGATATTTTAGTGTTGTAGACGTGAATACCGTAAGTATGAATCTGTGGTTCTTATAGATGTCCCGCCTTGTCTCATTTCACATCAGGGGTTTATGATCACACAGCGAAAAATAATTGGTAGCAGAGTTTTAGGTGAAGTAAAGTTTACTATTAAATTTATTCTCTCTGGAACCTGTGGCTTTGAATGTACCGCGGAAATTTTTGTATCATTGTAGTGAAATGCTGAAAGGTGGCGGTAGTCTTTCATAACAGACGCCAGTCATGAAAAAGGAGTCCTTCCCAGACCAGATGAGACAGGACAATCAACAATAATTAGCATATCAAAACTGGCCAGGCCCAAGTAACTACTGTCTGGATCCCGGACATTTCCGGGGAAACATCTTACATCTTATCAAAAATATTTTACCCAGTTAGTCTGTTTCAGACCACAAATGATTTGTGATGCTGAAATCTTTTCACTAGGATATTAATAGAAAACCACGAAGACGAAAATCGATGTGTTTACAATAGTACTTTGAGGAAGTTGAAGTCAAGGGTTAAGCTGACATAGCCTTTGATTTCCATATCATCAGACACAACCACTTCAATCGTATTGCTGATCCTTCACTGACTAAACACCTCCCTTATAAAAAAAACAACAAACAACACATTTTCTCGCTTACTTAATTTCTTGCAGTTTGTCTAAAACTGTCAGTTTGTGGCCTGTGGACTGCAGGAAATTTGCAATGTTCTATCCTGAAAGATAATAAGAAAAAACGTCTTTCAATCAAACTCGATCTTCAGAAAACGAAAGACGTGTTTTGAAAAAAGGTGAACATTCAGAATTGAAGGGAAATCTTTGCGCGACAAGTTTATTGGGAAAAGTGGACCCTCCGTAATGCTGAAGCGGAAATGATCAATAAACCTTAAGTCATGAAGGAAGAAGGAGGACTTTTTATCGGTAATGGGAAACACGGAGTGTCGGAATCAGAGTGACGATAATTCTCCTTCATTGTGTTGTCTACAAAAAAGCTTTAGATGCCCGTTGCGGATTGTTTATTTTCCAAAGCTGACAAGTAGCATTATAGTAGATGCGGTAATACCGGTAACTGTTTCCCAGTCATAATTTCCTAAATATCTACCAGATAATTTTCTACTATTCTTTTCCCGTGAAGCCTTATATAGTAAAGTCAATTCCTGATCCTTCACAAACAGAATTTGTCTAGGCTTGTTATCAAGATAATATTTCCGCCAACACTAAAGGAACACTAGACAAACAAGACAGCTAAAGTACACATGGATCATTCACAGGGTGTAATCGGAAAGCAAAAATATTACAAATCGATTTTTAAAGATTTTAATCTTAGTAGTAATCCAGTTTTGGGTTGAAGATTAACAGAAACCAAAACCCGAACTGTTGTGCGATAAGACATAAGAGGTGAAAAAGAAAGCTATCTGAAACTTCTGTCTCTAATTAGGCTGAAGTGATTGTAAGATTTCAGCTGAAAATTAAATACCAGCAATAGTTGGGATTATTTCGTCAGAACAAATAACTTCAAAAACAAAACAATGTCAAGAAAGGAATGTTGTCAAGTGACATATTTTAAATAGATATTTCATGAGAATTGAAACAGGCGATAGGAAATTCACATCATTCGTCCCAATCGTTTCAGTTTGAGATCAAATTGAAGTCTGCTGCCCCAACTTTTCGAATGTCGTGTGGGGCAAAATATTAGGAACGGAAATTGATTGCAACGAGGTTAAGACATTTTTTGGCAAGGGGGAGAGGGTAGTCGAATAAAGTTAAGCCGATAAGAAACTTGACCACACGGGAGTTGCAATGTAAGATTAGGATAAAAAAAATTACTCAATAATGTTTTTAGTGTTGTGAGGAGACGAATTTCCTGTCGGTCGGTCTGAAATAGAAATTGATTGCATTTGTTTACCAAGCAATGTACGTTAGACTACAAAAAAGATCATACCGCCAACCACACATAAAGACAAAAGCAACCACGCCTTCCTATTAAGAATTTATACACCTAAGCACCGTCATGCATCATAGCTCCTTCCGTGAATGGACGCGATTGGAATTACTTTCATCAACCTCAGTTTTATTCATAAAATTATAATCTCCCTCGGAAAGGTTAATTGAAAATGAGTAGTTGAAGAGTTGTTCGACATATTAGGTTCAGCTACAATTTCTTAATTTCGAACTGCTAGCTAAAAAAAGTTACGCTCGTTATAAAAAGCCAGTTATTCGAGAAAGAAGTGTTACATTCTTCCCTGGAGGTCTAACGGTGTGAACCAAAATGGTGTTTTAATCAGTTTTAGCTGCAAATCGAGAGACTAAATATAACTGGATAACATGTGCTCTGAGATTAGGAATACCCTGGGTCTTTCCACTAGCCGCCAATTTGATATTGGAGAGGAATTAACAAAACGTGGAAAGGGATTTACCATCTAAATTACGCATTAGCTAATGTCGTCCAGACAGTAATCCACAAATAGTTCTAATCCGCATCTTTAGCCTTTATATTTTGTTTTTTTCAACAAAAATACAGCTAGACTCTGCGGTCAATATCGATGCACCAGTCAGCAGACATCATTCTCGGATGAAACAGACTATCTGTCCGGTGAAGGAAACAGTGCTGTAAAAATGCCCTAAAAATCCTTAAAAGTCATCGGATTTGAAGAGAATTTTCTGAAATTATTAATTCAACGTTAATTTTGTTTCCCCATGATTTTGAAGCGAACAATCAAACCGCGCGGCTTAGGAGGTGTATGTAAACATTAGTACTTGGAGTTGAAAGGTAAAATGGAGATCACTGGTTCGACTCTCAAATACTGACTAAGTCTTAGTTTATTCTAAAATTAATCTAGTGCGAAGAAGATGGTGAAGAAGTCGGGAAACAAGGTCACTAGTCGACCGCAAATTGACGCCAGTTAATGATTCTTCTTCCAAAAAAAGATACAGGACATATACGCAAGGCTTCTGTTTTGAGACACTCAATCCAAGATGGCGTTAGATAAATTACTTCTGGTTTGGAGAAGGACATTTAAATTGATCGAAAGGAAAAACAAATACAGCAACGAAATAACATCACAAAGATCCTTTTGAATATCCTTCGTCTACAAGCAAATGATTGTACTGCGAGATAAAATATTTTTAGTCCATTTTCCTCTCGTAACACGTCACGAAGAGAGTGCAGATGCACTTCCACCATTAAAGAAACAAGTCTTATTCGTGATTTTGGAACAACGAAGTCAACTGGAATATCAATCTTTGTGCATGTTCAAAATAAAGAAAACATTGACGTCATGTTAAAAACGGTCAGTAAAAACGGTAACATGTTTCTTTCTTTTAAAAACAAGATAATATTGCAGAAAGTAACACAAGTGACCTGAACATAAAACAAGGGTTTCAATTTATTAGAAATCTGGTAGGGCATTTTCCTAACAGAAAAACATAAAAGAAATTTTCAAAGGTATATAAAATGAATGAAATATTTAAAGTTGCTGGTTTAAAAATGACAACTCATGACCGCCGACAATGCTGGTATCCAGCATGGAGATTGGAAGCCGAGTAATTAGTGCAGGGTAAATGAGGAAAATTATAAATAAGCTTTACTTGCCTTAATGCGTCATGGCGACACTCGATCAATGTCATGATGCTTACAGGTTTATCGGCTTTTGACAGTAAAGCAGGTGCTATAGGACAGTCTTTCGAGTTGAGATCAGACAAAATTGTATAAATAAAAAAATCTAAACCCTTCACACTTTGCATGGTGAAAATCCAATACAATTACAAAATTTGAGTATGGACAACTTTATCCCCAGCATTGAATCATGGGTAATCAGGACAAATTCAAAAGTTTTGGAGCCGTGGTTGTTAAGATAATCGTCTGAACACCAGGCTCTATGTATGGACTGCATTCAAAGATTAGGGGACCCTTTTGAACGACAACTTCAAAGTATTGTTCTTCACTTGACCTGATTTATGAATATCCTTGTTCAAAAGCATTTTTCCCGTTTGTTCGAAAGTGTTTAATGAAAATATATTTGCAGGGAGTAAAAACTATTATCCAGTTTGCTTAGGTAAGATAATATGAACTTCATTTAAGCACGCTGGTTAGTTCAACATTTTTTAGTTGGGTGTGGAACAACGTTAAAATATAATAAATTACGAGTACTATCCTGGTACTTTTACCATAATGAGACAAATTTAAAAAAGATCAATCTCAAAAGGTTAAAGTTTCGATTGATTTTAGAGAGAAAGCTGTCTTTCCAGTCAAAAAACTAACAATTTAGATTGAAAAAATCAATAATTTCAATAAGAAGAGACTAACGATCTGCTAGAAGTATGGTAAGATGTAAACTACAAGTATAAAGTCATTAATATTTCATTTGTCGACAAGCCATTTTGGTAGCGCGACTGCGTATTGGCTTAATCGATATAAACTTAGATAACACTAGAATGAGGTATAAAACTGATGATACTGGTATTATTGCAAGGATGTTTTGGCTATCGGGTAGGATAACCTCAGCTCGCTCACTATCCTTAAAAATAATCCAAATAATTGAATGTTATGTTATTAAAAAGTAGAGTTTTCAAAACCGATATAGACTCCGGCGCTGAATGTTACCTTCACGATATGCTTCGCTGAATTTTGGTTTTTAGTCTGGTGGTTGCCATGTAGTCCTAACTCCCGGGGACACCCTGATTGCAGTCTGCGGCTGCATGTCGTCGACACGTTTCCACAAAAGATTTGCCGCCAGCGTCTACTTGACTGTCACACGAGTAAACTTTTAAACAGTATGAACTTTTCGCGTGCCATGAACACCTCGACGACTGCAAAGAAATATGGAAACTGCCTGGCGTGGCTGCGGGGAAAGATAAGACCAAACGAGAGATTTTGGTTACGCTTTCCAAATTCTGGAATGCTATCAGCTTCTATGTAACAGTGGCGTCATCGTCTTCAGTATGTAGGTATTACTATACCACAGGTTTGTTTGTAACGTTAGACTTGATAACGACTTTGAAATAAAGTCAAAATATCACCGTCATCAGTTTCGTCTTATTTTAATTTAGAGCTCAAATATTGAGTTGACACAACGTTGTTTTCTAGAATAAGTTTCTTGGTGTATGACCAGTTTCTTATATGTATTAAAATTTGTTGCTTCTTACGACATAATTCCGTTACGGTTTTCTCAATCCCACAATATCTCGCGCATTCATATCACAATATATAAACATTGTAAACCATCTTAATTATATAATATAACAATATCTTAATTCATGGTTTGTATTTGACGTTATGGTCGCCATCTTGGTTGAACTTCAACAAAAGTATCTAAACTTCTTCTGTATGTGGTACCAAGATGGACGCCATGTCATTGAATGTGAATCTCAAGGTATTGGTGGCAAACATCTAATTCAAACAACTAACCCCGGAGCTAAAGTTAACGCTATGAACTGCTGTGCTCAACGTAGTGCCAAAGAACTAGAAAACGATTTTGTAATACTACAAATAATTTACACAGTATGTCTCCATATTACATGAATTAAGAGACCTAAGAACTAAAAATATTTGTTGGTACCAACTTTTAAAAAGAGTATATTTACAAAAAGTAATTAATTTGAATACCAATAAAATTATGAATTTGCTTAATACAGTTCTATTATTTTTTTCAATTACAAACCAGTGGCTGACTTCCGTTATTGCTTCAATCCAAGTAAATCCTTACTACAGTTACGTTTTTCGAGAACGCAGGTTTCTTTTCGTGGCATCTTCAGCGTTCTTTGAAGACAACTTCTCTTCATACTTTTTACCCTACGAAGTAAGTGAAAATGGTTTTCAATTTAAGTGACGACGTTAATGAACGGAGGAGACAGAACCTATCAAACAAATGAAATAGTGTACCTTGTTGATAGAGGTTTCACCTCGTAATGAAAAACTGCTCGGAGATGGAGTTTCATTGAACACTTTCTTCCTTAATTTTTTAGCTGTATTTAATATAGAAAGAACTTTAGTAGTATGCAAAGGTGAAGCACTAGTAAATACTCTATCGTAGCCATCACTAAGCAACTAATATACTTCACACCGGTAGAACGGTGCAACGTTATGTAATATTATACTATAAATGTAAGTTTTTCAGTTAGAGAGTTAGATTTGCATTACGTGAGCAGTCAATTTATCCTCGAATCACCCTGTGGCAAGTGATACACTCGGATTCCTCGCTGTCAACAATGGAGGAAAAGGGCGCTGTCTCGCCCGATGTTAGACAATATTCAAGATTGTTTCGGTATAATATTTGATTTATAGACCTTTTGCTCGAGGTATTCCAAAAATTAGCTCATGTAATGAAACATCCCAAGTGGTAATTTTTGGTGAAATACCCCGAGTGAAAGGTTTGTACTGATATGAATCCGACGCATCTATTGCGACCTTAAGCGAACGCCACAGCGACGTTAAAGACGACGTCCTTTATATGACAGAATTGATACAAAGCCCCGGGGTTAGACTCAAACGCCATCCTCGTACTGGATACATCTTGAAGATAAAATTTCATTATTAACCATGAAATTTTCTGTTCATTTTACCCCGAAGGTGATTCTGAAATAAAATCTGAACCCTGCACATCCGTGCGGATAAGTGTTAAGTTGCCACGAGGATCTCTAGTGTACTTTAATTGGATTCTACTAGCAGATTTCAGTTGACTCAATAGATCAATTGGTAGAGCTTTGGCCCGGAAACCCAAAGATGCGACTTCCAATCCCGCACAAGTCAACGCAATTTTGAGTTAAGTTTCGCGGTGTAAGTTAATGATTAAATTTTTTCCTTAGTGGATTCCGGATGACGTAAAAATATGAAGACGCTATTGAGGTTGATGTCAACCTATTTAATAGACCTCTTAAATACTTCGTATGGTTTTTTATTGGTGGAAAACTTACGTGAAATATCCCTTGAGACTTTAATGAGCAATGAATACTTTAATGCAAAGATAAGCACTGTTCCTTCATCATCGTCGTCTTCCTCGCTTGATTGAGGTCATTCAAATTAACCATAGTTATTTATCCGTTCTTGTATAGTTGAATCATGGATAAATTTTACTTTACACTAGAATACTTTCTGACTTCTACAAGTTTAGCCAAAAGTTTGTTATTACTTGTATGCAAAGTTATTACTACAGAAATTTATGATACCTGACCATGATATTGAACTTCCGCTGTCAACTAAGCCTTCCAGCTTGTCTAAAATCTTTCTTTTACTTGACTTTGGACAATCTTCCATGCTTAATAATGCAGCTTTTCCAGACGTTTCAGTCTAAGAAGACCATTAAACTGTGAATGTTCTTGAAATATTTGAAATCTGTATTTTAGAAACTAACTTACAGGAGACTGCGGAGGACAGTTCAGCATGTCTTCGAAGGACTTTTCAAGTGAATTTTCTCTAAACATTAAAATAATCACAAATTTTAATTAATCTAGAAAAGTGAAAACGATAGAAACCATCCAAAACCAGTCGTGACCGTGCCAAACATACTGAGAGTTTCGCAGTCGACGGCGCCATTTTGCAAGTAGGGTTGAGACAATGGTTACATCATTCAGGTGCTTCATTTTATTCTTAATGATTAGGGGCGTGATGCTCGGCTACCCTAAAGGTCTATTCAAGTGACAAAAACGTAGAATTGAACATAAATTTAACTAACCTTGAAAGTGAAACCAAGCCTCTACCATTCACTTCCTAGAAAGTTTAAGTAGCTTTAAAATTTGTCTAATTTATTATATATTACATAAAGACTTCGATTTTGTAATTTTGGTTTACTACGAAATAAAAATATCAAACTCTTCAACGTTCAGTTGAAATAAGGAATGTCTAAATATTAGTAAAATAATAAACACACCTGGCGTAACTCATCAATTAGTTTTTTCTGGGTGACGATCTTTTCTCTCATGCTCTGTATGATTTGATCTTTCTCCTAAAAATATGAATATAAGCATATTGTGTGAAGTACAAGAAAGCGGATGCAAATCCTTAGATTCAGTTCCAGGACAGAGAACCATCAAAGTAATAAAGTATTAGAAACATTAATGCTCCACTACCATTTAAAACATTTTCCTAAACTATAATGTAACCAAGAAAATAATGAGCACATGCTGAAATCGTCAAAGCTGGGCACTCATTCTATGAGCTTTTCTTTTGCGAAGACAAAAGGAAAGCTGATCTGGATCGAACTCAAAGGATTTTCCAGTTTTTAAGTTTGGCGATATTTAAATGTGTAGGAATCCAAATTTTTACTTGTACTATTCTAGAATTTGTCACACGAACAGTAAAACAGCCTTGTTAAATTACTTGCCACAACCTTATTCTCACTGCCTTGTGTTCTGTTTTGAATAAAAATATACCAGTGTTCAACTCAAGAGGTACACTGCATTGCTATTCGTTGTTCAAACTCTAGTACTATCCCTTTAATGCCCCATTTTCTTTCTTTTGTTTGTTTGTCTTTCCTCTTTGCTGTCATTCTGTTCTCTCATTTCTTCTTTTGTTCTTGGGCAATAAAGGGTTAAATCTGATCAAACTCATGAATAATTCATAAGGGAATATTCAAAGACGATGATGTGATCTTAATTAGAACAAAATTTCGACAATCTTTCAACCTGATTCTTTTAAGTACATATTCATTTGTTATGGTCTAACAACCCTCGTGTATGACATTACATAAAATGGTCAGATGTGGAAGTCAAATTACTTATCCTAACTGTTTTGTAAACCATTTTATCAAATCAAACTGTCTTAAATGTACTTTACCTTTACTTTCATTTGCTCCCGATGTAGTAGGACACTAGAAACCCACTCATCCTCTCGATCTTCAAAGACTTCCATGCACGGTTGTCGTTGACGTCGCGATTTTCGAACAGAGTTGGTCAGAAGTTCAATTCGTTTTTCTAAAACCTCTTCGTTCATATTTTGTTCCTCGATTAGACGCTCACTGAAAACACGAAAATATGAGCGGAAAAGTTTGGAAACAAGTGCCTTACTTGTTTTTCTGTCTGCTTGCAATTACTTGTACGTAGGGATGTTCATTCAGTAAACGTAATATTAAAAGTACGGCAGTATTAAATCCAGTATTTCGAATCGTCTATGCATTTCGATAGTTACGGAATAATTGAGAGCCCAGAATAGAAAAAACGAAAAGGTTTTATGACTGTCCTGCGTCGACACGTCACTTTGTTTCGGTTTTCTGTCACTTCCAATAGTTAGTACAAAAACATTGTCAAAAGATTTCTTGATATGCTCTTTGTGAAAAGGACATTTGAACTACAAGGACTTGGTGGCACAGCAAGTAGCCAAATGTTGACTTGTGTTATTGCAGTTTCCGATTTTTACTGACTGGCAGAATCTTGATAATGGTTCCTGTGTGCGGATTTCCGTTTATAAACCACGTCCTGTTATTAACGCATTTCTAAGCGGCGGAAATCCTTACGAATTCCTGGTTTTCATAGAAGTAACAAACGCGGTAATCAAATTTAGTTTACAAATGTGTATTCAGTAATGGTAGTTTAACCTTGGTCTACATTCACAGTGATAAAGTTATAGCTCGACAAAGTACCAAGGACTGAGGTGTTTGAACAGCAGCTCTTCTGGAGTATGTTCTTGAAATTATTAGACCCACCGCCCTCGACAGTTAATTTACTTATTTTCAAACGCAAGTGTTTTAACATTGACTGGCGATTTTATGAGTATTCTTTCACACTTCTACTCTTGCAGTACAATAGTTTGCTTTTCAGAAAAGATATCTGGGTAATACTTAGTGCAGTTAATCAAGGTTTTACTGAGAACAACCGACCTGTAATTATTTTCTATTTCTGCCATTTGCTCCGACATTTCTTGAGAAACTTCCTCTCGAATTTTGAGTTCCATCAAGGCGTTTTTCATTGCTTCGTCTGCCAGCTTCATCTGGAGATTTTGAATAATTGACTGCAACTGCTGTGAAAGCAGAAGAGAGCTTTTAATTGATGCAAAATTAAAATTTTTGCGCACATTCAAGAGCGATTTTGGAAAATTCGTAGGGACCCAGGACAACATACCTCGATATCATGCTTGGGAAGATCTTCAGTATATAAAGGCTCGATATTTATAGTTGCCACCTATAAAGTTAAATTGAACAGACCGTCCGTTAGTATTAATCTTCGTATATTGAGCTGGGCTCTAATTGTCATGTTCAGGTTAATATTTCCGCCCGCCAAATCTTTAGTTACGATTTTGAATAGACCGTTGGTGTCGATCGTGCTTTCTGGTTGGTTGCCCACTTCAAATGTGGTGTGGGATTGGATATCTTGGTCCAATTTATTTAGCAATGGCTGAATCTTTCGCGTTGTTTTTGCATGAGATCAGGAGACCAATGGCTATTGTTAGTAGTTTAATGCGAATTTCCATTACCTGGTTATACAAATTATTGCAACACTCAATTAGCACGAATGACATAACCATATCGGGCACTTTAAAAATCTGTTGCAGCGTTGCATCAGTTATTGTGTAAATAACTTTATATATCTCCTGTTGTTTTGTATCATGCCTGTCCTCCGTATTTTATGCTGGGCTCTTATATTTATCACAAGACTACGTTTCCCGCCTGGTCAATCTATTGCTAACTTTATTCAAGTTCGTGCTACGCTTACTTTATAAATGTTGCGAGGCTTGGTGATCGGTGTGGTAAGGGAGCTCAGTACAAGAATAAAGTTTTCCAATTTGTACCCACAATTTTATTTTGCTCGTTCTTAGGAAAAGATACAACCTGGTATTTCCGCGTACTATCTTTCATAGTCATAACGTCGTATTTCAAATACCTTTCTAGCGATTGCTGAAAACTTCAAAGCGTGCAAGGTTTCATCAAATGCAGATGCACACTGGTTAACATTCACAATCATGGAAACATTTCCATGACCGCAAAAGAACACTTGAAGTAATCGAGTCAACTTGCTCTCACGAAATGGAATGTTTTTTGGATTGCGTCTAAAATGCAAAACAAAAGTTATATCAGAAATTGATTTGAATTGTTAATACATCGGATTTCTACAGCTGAAAGTTGTTAACTCAACTTACAGGTGATTTTGATTGTATCTAATTAATTCCACGCATTTTCCCAATGTCATTATTGATGTATTGATATTGCCGGCTTCCTTCAAGCGCTCTCCTGTATTTTGGGTTTTGGTGTACCGCTCTGATCCAGCAAGATCAACAAATGACAACCTGAAAAAAAAATTCAATCAACAGGTCTACTTTGAACTGTCCTACTAAAATAAATCAGAAATGCGGTTCTCCATACAGAATCAAAATTAACTATGAACTTACAATACCTAAAAATTTCCAGATTAGCTTTGCCAGAAAAGTAAACTATCCAGTATTTTATTCAGCATTTTTTTTGTGGTTAAAAGATGACAATGAGCACCTCTATTTCAGAATCGTCCTTAGGGTAATATGAAACGATAGATTAACAAATATGCATGTTTATGCAATGGTTTATTATGTATTAAATAAATAATTATATTAAATAATTAAATAATTACA
>JBAHVQ010000380.1:1465508-1477181 GCA_036872915.1 Nanipora kamurai | reverse complement strand
AATAATTATATTAAATAATTAAATAATTACATTTAACGATAGCTTAACAAATATGCATGTTTATGCAATGGTTTATTCAAACTGAAACGCTCTTTGCTTAGTAACCTGCACAAATGCATTTCTTTATTACAGATAACTCAAAAAACTGATTAGAATCACATTGCAGGTATTTGTAATCGGTCTTTCAAAGGGTAGCGACTGATGAGTCCACATTTCACGAACGCCAAAGCTTAGATTTTCCTTCATAATGCCTGGTTGTCATTACGAAGCAACTTATTTCTGTACCCTATTTCAACAAGAAAACATGAACAGGTGTTCAATATTCTCGTGAATGAACATGCTGCTAATGATATTCGAAATGAAAGGTACCAAGAGTAACAGCATTCAGGACTGGTTCAATACATTTTGTACTTACTGACTGACTTTGACGACACGTGGTTCACCATCAATGACATTCAGCCTCGCAAGTTTTAGATTGAAAATACAGTGACTACGAGAGAAAACCGAAAAAATCTTTGAAATAAAAGAAAATTAATTACCACTGCTCCATACGTTAACCTGGGCACGGGTTTAGTGATTAAACTTTGAAACATGAGATACCCAACGAAATCACGTGATCTATGACGTTGGTCAATATGACGGTTTGAAATTACATCAGAACTTAAAGTAAGCCTGATAAGTGGTCTTTGCTCTGTCCTAGTGAAGTCTAATATTTTCATCCATATTTTTGAAACGTTATCAGACCCAGATAGGCCTTTGGTTTAGAAAACGTCGTACGAAATAACCAAAAACTGTAATCCTTGTACGAACGATTTAGTAAACCACTGCTGTGAAGAGTATTTTTTTCATTTGTTGCCACGATTTTGTTGCGGTATCGTAAGAACCAACGATGAATGGATAAGGCCGGAACTTCTATGAAGTAATCAGGATGGCAGTAATGGATGATTTTCCCCAGAGTGTCGCATGACAAATATTGAAATGTTTAACCATTACTCTTAATCAACCAAGAACATTTCCTTGTCAAGTGACGATCCTTCGGCGTGTTTGCAAGCAACGAGGTTGGTCACAGCAATCTTATCCGGACATCTAATTAAACGTTAATAGGTGCTATGAGAAAACTGGTGTTAGATATATAGCAAGTTTAAATTTCATCTTTGAAAGAAACCACCGATCATGCATTGGTGAGGTAAAGTGTAAACATTTTTTTCTAGCTCATATACACCTGGAAGTTTACAAACCACTTCTGAACAGCGAGTCATTGCCAAGTTTAACAGATGTAGCGACCCAGTAATTGACTTGTCTAGACTAAAGAGTCATTCTTCAAGGTTGCACAAAAATTCGATTGGAATCTTAGGAAAGCCACGTGTTCGTGTTCGGTTTTATTAGATATGTTATCGCGGGAACTACTGCGTGGTTTTGTCATCAAAATTGTCATACATCGTCTTATTTTGCATGTGATGGCGGTTTCCAGTCTGAGAGCACTGTAAGGGGTGTGCAGGGTCTATTGCGTGGAATATGCACTTCCACTGTTCTTGATTTATTCTACAGTGAACCGCAACCTTGGACCCACCGTATTTACATGGCAACTTTGACGCAAACAATTTGCAGAAAGTGTGGTTAGAAAATTTTTATGCCTGACCGTGAAATGTCGTTAACAATGTCCGATAATGAAGGCGGGTTTAACAAGGTTCCGTTGCAGTGGATACCATAGTTTAAGCCCTCATTTCCCGAGCAGCCAAATACGAAGGAAACTTGAATTCGGCGAAGGATATGTCAATAAGTTCCCTAAAAAATGTAATCCCAAGAAACCTTCATAGTTTAAATCAAAATTGCGTGAAACACCAAAACGCTCTAACACAATCAAACAATTTCGCCATCGTTATCTTTGAAGTTCTTTTAGGCGCAGAGTTGTTGGCGTAGGAGTTCGTGGATCGGCAAAGACTAGCAAGTGACTGCAGAAACACGAGGATCAAACATCAAAAACGGAACGATTTGTAATGTAGGTAAGTGGGAAATAATGGTTTTTAACTTTTATTTTGACTGCGTCGCTCCCTTACTACTTAAGTACGCTAGTTCATATATAACTGGATTGCGCGTTCCTTCTGGACAGCTGTCGTCGTTAAGCCATAAGGTATCATCTTTGTAATCACTATCCAAGTTCTTTGCAGGTTTAACATGTAGAAAATACTTTTGTCATTTGGGTTAAAATCTTCCTCTTTATCTTTCGGTTAGAGCAAAACTTTAATACTATAGTTACCTAGGTTTTCGTTCCTGTTTCTTAAATTTTCCTCCTAAACAAAATTCAGGAATTGGCTTGGACAGGATCCAAGTATATCCAGCATCCAGTACCATCCCGGAATAATACGTCATTCGTATGGTACTGATGCAAATGGTTAGCTATGAATGAACGTAGATCCTACTACTTTCTTAATTAGAGTCCCATCCTTGAAGAGCAGAGGTTCTGTTTCAGGTGTTAGTATAATAGGCATCAATCTTGAGACGATCACAAGTTCGTTGTGAATGTGCTCGTTGGATCATCCGTAGTAATGGTATTAGAAGGTAAAACCATTACATCTTGGCAAATTAGTTATTGAACTTGGTGACTAGGGAGGATTTATAAAATCATCCTAAAATCATCCCTTGGCACCCGGGGAGATTTAATCAGTAATTTCCCTCACATCATGGTTTTACTTAATACCCTGCACCCATGAATTATTGAATGGGTGCTTGAGATTAGTAAAAATAGTAAAATATACAATACCTTCTGCTCGAGTTGTTGTTTAGTTTGGTCGATGCATTCCTTTGATTCTGTTGCCCTATTTTCAAAACCTATCGATAAGTAAAAATCCAGATTGGGGAAATCATACATGGATTCATGTGGGCTTCAGGTGTGCCTTCGGAGTTAATTCAATACGTAATTATTACTTCACACCTGACAGTCATTCACATGAATTGTGTAGATTCACACGAAAACTTCGCCAACGGTGATCAATAAAATTCGGGCAAGGATGAACATAGCTGTTTTCATGATAAGAGAATTTTGGAAAATGTCAACATGACAAAAGAGTTTGAATCATTTTAAACCAAAAGACCGCGGAAATAAAGTTTGGAGATTGCGTGACGCAAAATCCCGTCTCTATATTACGTAAAAAAGCACCGCCTGCAGGCCAATTCTACAAATATCGCCGGCAGTATGCAGGAGTGAATTAACCTAGGTGGGAATAAATGTAACTCGCTAACAACGAGTCACAGATGTGTAAACATGTCCTTTGTCTCTGTTTCACCCAAGAAGAAAAACAAATTATTTCTTTCTGTTGAGTAAAATAACAAACGATATGTTGACAAATATGATTTGTAATGTCAGAAAACTGATAGCGAATTACGTCTATTTAAAAACATGTTAGTAAGCTCCCTGTCAGGCAGTTTCCATGGAATTTTTTATTTGATTTGTAAATCTATACCAAGTACGTTTAACCGTTTGTCATTAGAGCTGCAGCAGCAAATTATTTTTCCACTTAAAAAGCAAATATAAAAGCCAGCCGTGGCTATACCTAACCCATCTTTAACGCATAGTAATTAGTTTTTTTGCAGGTCATTTGCTTCCACTGTACATACACTTAGAAGCTAGCCTAAAAACTGGCCTACTTTTAAAACAAAGTGCATGTGTGAGAGCACACGGGACTTATCACAACGTCAAAAAGATTATTTAACTAAATTCACCTTATAAGCTTCGTCTGCGTTGCTAACAAGAATGTGGCGGAGACCTAAAATTGTTAACAAAAAACTCCAAGAAATCAACTTCTGAAAGATAAAACATGCATAAAACATGCATAAAATATCCCGGCAACCAAAAGATTTAATGAATTTGCGCATGTTCTCACGCCGTTTACTAGAAAACGTTTTTGAGCCTGGCAGGGATAAATCTCGTATTATTTGACCTTCATTGAGATGCTCTAACCATTGAGGTCCATGTATTAAGATGGTTAGAGAAGGTTTCATGAGTTTACTAGCTTGTAACGAAGTCTCGACAGTTCAAATACCTTTTTGTTTTTAAAACTAAATTAATAACTAGTAAACATGACTGACTCGCTAGCTGGCATTACATATACTTAATGTTGAACACGAAATTAGTTCATGTGAGCGCTTGGTAAATCTCAGATGACTAGTGGACGTTCGTCAAGCTCGTTCTCTAAGACGACTAGTGGACGAACGTCCACTAGTCGTCTGAGATTTACCAAGCTCCCACATGAACTAAGTTCGTGTTCAGCATTAAGTATTTACATCATTATTATCATATCGTGACTTCCGCTTAGGCAGTACATATGACGAACCTGCACCCTAGCTCACCATCTGAGTCGTGGTAGCTCAATGGTTAGAGCGTCTCACCGGTCATCAGAAGATTGCGGGTTCGATTACCGTCTAGGACTCAGAAATCGTTTTTCTGTGAGAACGAGCTTGACGAACGTCTACTAGTCGTCTGGCATCACGTATGCAAGCTTCGGTCGCCAGTTTTGTCAATCTAGCTCAATGATTGGAGTATCTCACCAGCACGGTTGAACGTTCAATTCCATTCAGAAGCAAAGGAAGCTTTTCTGAATATACTCTTAATCCTAACGATTAAAATTCCAATCCGTTTGTCCTAAATTCCAGTTTTTCTTGGTTTGGTATTAGAACCAAACGTTCAAGATTGGCAAGTAATCCTTTACCAAAGTGAAAATAAAAAAGATCAACCTAAAAGGATTCAAGCTTCGGTCGATTTTGAGTGAAAGCTGTCTTTCCCGCCACGAAATGAATCATTTACATTGAAATAAAAATGAATAATTTCAATGATTGAAATTTAATTATTTCAATGAAGTTAGTTTGGCTTGCGAGCGCAAATTATTCACATATCACCAAACTACCATATTTATACTATAGTATCAATCACAACGTCAAGGTAACACTAGGCTTGAGACTGCCCCGTATTATGTTGAATGACGTCTTCGGGAAGAAAAACCGTAGTCTTTATACGCTAAAGAACGTACCTTTAACGTAAGGGTTTCCATTCTTATCATCACCAAGTTTCAGAACTGTTCTTTTCTTTTCTTTCTCTGATGAAACTAATTCCAACAGATCAAAAATTTGTTCATTGTAAATTTCTGCAAATGATATCCACAATGCATACTGAACAGGATCGTGTACAGCCAAGTCGATAGCATTCATTGAATCACGACGAATGGGATCTAGGAAGCAAAAACAATCTGGGCTATCGTAAATTACTGTAACTCATTCATGTTCCAAAATTTTCAAACCAATCCAGCATTATATCAAGCGTTGCTCATAAAGACGAAGCTGTGGAGCTATATTTCGTATTATCCTCAGGATTTTCAAATAGTGGTATTATGTTATTCAATACATTCAAGTGGTTCACTTGTGGATTACACTCGCCGGTCCCAATTTTACATGAGGAAGTTTAACATGCGAAAGTTCAAAATTTTCATAAGGATTGGATACGAAAAACCTTGATATATTACGAAAAACCTGGATATATTACGGAAAAACCTTGGTATATTATGGAAAAACCTTGATATATTATGGAAAAACCTTGATATATTATGGAAAAACCTTGATATATTATGGAAAAACCTTGATATATCATGGAAAAACCTTGATATATCATGGAAAAACCTTGATATATTATGGAAAAACCTTGATATATTATGGAAAAACCTTGATATATTATGAAAAACCTTGATATATTATGAAAAACCTTGATAAAAGCAAAATCGGTTAGGGGGCTGCCGAAACTAGAGAAACAGAAATCACTGACGTTTGGAGTGACCGCCTTTCGTCGGAGTGAAAGGTCAGTATTTTGTATGGAAATCTTCGGCAGTTCCCTGATCTTTTTGGCTTCTTACATGTCGTTCAACACTATATACACAGTATTCTTTTGTATCATCTTGATTTACCACGGTGTTTAGGTACTCCTTCAGTTAAAACTACAAAGGCAAGACAACACAGTAGGTACCCCTGACGACGACACCACGACAACAATTCCTAGAAAACTGTTGCTTCTTATGTTAATATTAAACTCGATTAGTTTGTTCATTTACATAAAAAGATATAGTAAAAAGGAATCTGGTAACAGAGTTACCAAATGCCACCAAGGTAACCCGGCGTACATTGTTCTTAGTTTTTGCTACGTTTTCTCAGTTGCTCTTTTATTGTAAGGGTCCTATATATAGGAAACTAAGCACTAACAAAAAAGCTTCTACAAAAAGTAATTACCTCCATTTCCAAATCCCTCTTTACAGGTACTACGAAACTCTGCATCTCGTTTATCCATACTATCCACAGGAATCTGGAACACGATTTAATGAGATACAACTTATTTTAGGACAGTTGCACCTGAAGACAAAATGCTCATAGCGTATCTTTAGTCTGTTGGGACAAGGGGAACAAAGATGTCCGATGGGAATGACATTAAAAATAAGGGCAATCACATTTCTTAATTTCGATCCAAAAAAGGAACACAAACAACATTCCGAAAATCATAAGGGCAAAATCATTTAAAAAACTGCTATTAATGTAGGCTCTGTTAAATGACCCGAAACGTCTTTCATCCTCTTTACATAGTAGTAGTATAAACTTTATTTATGCAGGGTAGCTTTATCAGCTATTGCTGTTCTCCCTGGAGGTCCTTTCAGTTCTTTTATCAAAGAACTGAAAACTCAAGGAACGTTTGCTATGGAACGGTTAATAATACGGTGGACCCTCCGTATCTTAAATATCCCAACGTTTTCTACTTCAAATAAATTTTTGATATATCCTTACCACATTGTCAAACATTGTGAGCAAACCATTCTTCTTGCTGCCTTCCTTACATTCTTGACCATTTGCCAGCTTGACAACATCACAAAACATTTTAGGCTTCAGGTTTGTTCGTTTGTAAATCCTATCTCGAAAACTATTGAAAAGAACGTTGAATGTTCTTGGAAGGATCCCCATATCTTTTGAAGATCCATGAATGGTGTACGTCTACGAGAGGAATGAGAAACGAATGCTATATCGATGAAGACATACCACAGAAGCATTAGTACATAATACCAATATTTAGTGTTAATAATTCGTGCATATAACTAATACTGTATGTGGGACCGAAGGACAACTTACCTTTCCAGCGTTGGTCACTCCATAACTGAACACCAAACAGTTCTGTCCATCAATGAAATCTTTCACAACATTCAGAGATGTATCTTCAAAGAAAGATCTCTGGCTTGTTTCTGGTCCAAAGACGCCAGAAAAACTAAAGCGATGTACAGTTTCAGCATTACTGCCATTACGAGTTTGATGTTTGAATGTGAAGGAATCTTTAGGAGGATGCATCAAGATGGAGGTAGAATTTTCAATTTCTAAGCATGCTTGAGATTCACCAGAAGATATTTCCGCGTCCGTAAATGGTCTAATTCTTAGATAAACTTTCACTGGTTCGCCATAACACTCTACAAACTTCGGCTTTCCCCTCAAGGAACGCACAAATTTCTTCCGAAGACTTTTGCTGGCTTCAGGTGTGCTCTCCTGTTTTCGTTTGTCGGCAGACTCCATACCGTGTCGTTCGTCAAACAGACAAAAAGTAACTGCAACCACATTTACACCTGCATTTTTAAACGTTTACTGAAAGCGGTTTTGGCTACAAAATAATACCCAAGGGAACAATTATGACAGACCTTTTATCATGCCTGGAATTCCAGGCCATTTTGTACCTTTTCGTGTTTTTTTTAATGAGTAAGCCTTTCCTTCCTTTTGAGGGTAACACAGATGTCAGGAATTAAGCACAAAACAAAGGGATAGAGCTATGGCAGAGGTAAAGCTCTTATATACAATGGAGATATAGATGGTTTTCACGCCAACCATATTGTTGTATCCTAACAACAGATTATAAAATAGTTTCTTTTGCTAGGTACACCAACATGGCCAACTTATCTTTTGGTACAGATAACGACATCGTTACAGCCCGGGTTGTCTTCCCTACAGAATTAACTAATGATACCACAACGGATTGAACGACAAAGTCAACCTTGTTTAACAACCTTCATTCTTCTCTTTCGTTTCATGTCTATTTCTAATTACAATTTTCTCCCGCCATACCTACTTCCGCTAGACGTGGTCATTTGAATCTCCTGGGATCGAGTGAAAGCCAATTATGAGGACCGTGAGATCGAAATATCTCTGAGGGATTTTGGAAAGACAAGAGAAACTTTCTTGTTTACGCAAGAGTAGCCATGCTTACTGTGATCGCTGGCTAACCAGATGTTTTGGTTGAAAGCCATCAAATGCTGTCAACGATCTAGCAAAGCCTCAAGACATCTGAACAAGATGCGTTTAAACGGAAGCGATAAGTAGAAATATTAATCACGGCCATTTTCATATCTCCCGTCGACTGATGCCGTGATCCCTCCAGGATTTCTCCGGCAACGAGCCAGATAAGTTTTGCGAGAAAGAAATCTGAGCCAGAAAAGGGTAAAAATCAGGCTTTCCGGATGTCTGATCACTCCCTGGTCGCCTACTTTTCCATTTTTCCACGGCGACCATTATACATTTATATCGATTGTACAAGATGTGTAATGTTTGCGTCCGAACTGTATGCGATTTACAAAAATTTCCCACTGCTCGCATTCTATAAATCAGCTGCAGCACATATTTAGGTCCGCCGAGTGGGAAGGCTGGATGCCATAGGTTATAACGGACCCCGAAGGTCTCAAAGGGTCCTCAAAAGGGTCTCAGAGAGTCATTGGGAGTGATTGGCCATTTGATCTCTTTACCCCGGTCCTCCAATTGCCTATCGGTGGGCCTGCTTATGTTGTATCCGTTACATCAAATTCTTAATAAATGTACCTACGTGCCCACAGGCAGTCACTTTTACGGGACGTTCAGTCAGATTTACGAATTTTTCAAAATGTCTATAAATGAATTACTACATTTGGGTCGTTCCAAGACACTTGTTAGTGAAGGAAGGAACAAGTCCTACATGTCAATTGCAATAAAATATCGTGAAATAAATGTACACGTTGCCGTTTAACATTATTTGCTAATGATACGACAATTTTTATTAATATTAGAATATTAAACTCAAAGGAAAAATTACTTTAAAATTGATTCTTTATTTCCATGACAAGTTGCAAAAAGCATGGATGGTCTACAGCTATTTTACATGGTCCTGACAACGATGAAAACAGGAGATATCTACCTCTTAAACACTATTCAAAATATGAATGCAAAAGACCCGTATCTTTTCATAATAATTTCTAATTTTGCGCTCATTTTCTTCTTCGATACACACTGCACAAAATTATTACCCGTTTTTTCCAATCTATCTCGTTGTCTTGACGGTTCTGGAGCGAAGATGACGAGTGATCAGCTCTTGAGCTCTGGAGGCAGGGGTGGGAGTCTCGAGTTTGTCTGACTACAAGTGGACAAAAAATCAATATGAGCAATATGTCAGACACAACGAAAGATTGCATATAAATCGAAATTTGTAGAAAGAGAACTAGTTCTAACTAGTTATACAATGGTTACTGTTGTAGTTACATTACCACTTGTACGTACACAGATACCAATACGATTACAATACAAACTGGCACTCGGAGTTTTTGTGTTTTGATAGGTGCAGTTTCTGTGCGATTTTTTCAGTCTTCTAAAGTGAATTTATGTCCAACAATATAGGGATCCCTCATGTTGAATGTGGGTAAATGATTACACGATCCGATTCTTAAAATCATGTCTGCAAGCTATACCCGCATCCTTGTCCATATACGTACATTTGGAAACACTGCCTGCTATTCTTAGTCGTTGCGAGTTTTTGCTTGATTCGCCCCCGTATCAGGTGCCGTTCAAATGGAAATATATACAGTAGCTTAAGAGTTTAAGGACATTGAATTGGAAACAAACTGCTTCACTGGGATTATAATTGTCGCCGGTATGCCCTGGCTAATTCTGGAGGTGTTTTTAAACTGGCTACTCTAAAATGTATTGTGCTGGAACGAAGACAATGTTATCATAGACTTTTATATGTTTATAAATGCATTACGGCCATACAAACCATTTAATGGAACCGTAACATATGGAGATGCATATAATTATAATACATGAAGTAAGGATGAGCAAAGACTACCCTATATTACAAGAAACTGGGGGTAAGCAGTGGTTGTGCTATCATTTGACGACTGCAATACGTTAAACAAAGATATTAAAAGCTCTTCAAATATTGTAGTTTTTAAATAGAAGCTTTTGAACTTTCCACATCATTCTTAGTTCATAAGTTTTATTGTATTTTAAACTTCTCTACTTTCTGTCTATTTGTGTTTTTATTTAGTTCAGACATTAATATTCTTTAAAAATTACCTTTGTGCTGGAAGCGATTTCTGAAGAATAATCACCATAATTTTTAATAGGGTAGCGTTTTTTATACTCATTGTATTTACCTGGCATAACGGTGAGTCGGTGAACGGGGAAGAAATATTCTCCTTTTTTAAAAGCTTTCTACGTCTTTTTTCTATGAAAGGTTCAACGATAAGAGAGGAGAAGTTACGTTAAGAAGAAATCAATATTCTTGGCAGAAGTAAAAAATTTATTGATGAAATTCGAGGAATAATCTTTGGTTGATTCAAAGTTGGTTAGGCAACAGATCTTAACGCTAACTTCAGCAAGTAAAAACAATCTCATTTTACCAGTTTTGGTCTTCGTATTTTCTGGGATTCCTAATTTGTTTAAAAATTTCTTCTTTCCAGATGATGCCAATTTAAGAGTATTTTGTGACGTTCTTGCTCCAGGCAAGCGTGTATTTTCAGAATCTTCGATCTGAAAATCGAAAACGACAGGAGAAATCCTTCGTGAGAAATTGGGAAGGACGAATGCACCATGAGGATATCGATAAAAACGATTTAAACATCAACAAAACTTACAAGAGTGGAAAGCGAAAACGACGATGGTGAAGGAGATATATGTGTGTTAGATTGAACGGACCGACCAGTTACTGACGAACTGCGAGTTTTCCTACATCAAAATAAAAAAACAGCGACGAATTTACAATTGAACGTTCATGTAGGATATTCGTTAAAAGCTACTTAAAAATAAACTTTATATTTAGTAATATTCAAAAAATGAGTAGTGGTGTTTTATCGGATATAAAACACGAGGTAACAGTAGAGTGTTTTAGGTCCGATAAAACACGTACTACAAGTTTTTTGAATGACTTCAAAAACGAACCCCTCAACACGCTAAACCGTGAAGAAAGCTGGAAAATTAATATTTTCTATGCCGAGAAAATTCGACGAGAAAATCAAGCGTGTCTTATAAAAGTACGACACGGTGTTATAATTTTCTTCTGTATTTTCCTCATAAATTATTAATGAGTTTTTGAAATTTATTTAAAGTAACTTTTCCCTTACTTCAAAAAATATCGGACGATCATACGTTTTACATCTTGGAAATGCAAAATGATTACCTGAGTTTGGTGACTGAAACTGGAGTAAAGTCATCTTCACTACGATCGCTGGTTATTTTCTTTGGCTTCGAATTTATCTGGTCTTTTATCTACACAGTAGACAGTATTTTAGTCAAAAAAAAGAGAGAGAACAAAACTAATTTATCTGGTCTTTTATCTACACAGTAGACAGTATTTTAGTCAAAAAAAAA
>JBAHVQ010000380.1:1445945-1465408 GCA_036872915.1 Nanipora kamurai | reverse complement strand
AAAAAAAAAGAGAGAGAACAAAACTAATTTATCTGGTCTTTTATCTACACAGTAGACAGTATTTTAGTCAAAAAAAAAGAGAGAGAACAAAACTAATTTATCTGGTCTTTTATCTAGACAGTAGACAGTATTTTAGTCAAAAAAAGAGAGAGAGAACAAAACTAATTCTTGATTTGTTTTACAAATGCTCACCTCCTGCAAAGTTAAATCGCTACTTTTTCTTTTGAGCATTTTTGTCTTAGTACTCGCAGTTTTTTTCCCGCCTTTTATTAACCCACTTCCGGTAATGGGAGTCACATCAATTTCGACCCTGTCTTTGGCAGGCAAGGTGAAACTCTAAACATCAAGGAAAAAACACTTGATCCAATTTAAAGTAGTACATCTGAAGTAAGCAACAGACCATACAAACACTTACCTCCACCTCAACGGGTTTGTATACGTCATCCTTGTCACTTGAAAACAAAAGATCATAGATAACTAAATCAGCGGCCAAGAAGCTAATAAACACTATTCGCCTAAGGTTCAACTGAACATTTTAACTATGAAAATTCCAATTCTTTAAACATACAGTATATTTCTCCATGCAAATGATAACATCTATTCATTTTGTTTCATTATAAATCATTGGAATCAGATCTACTATAAAACGTCCCGCAGATTGGTGTTAGCGGCAGAATGTTTCTGTACTGGGCGAAGATGCAATTACAATGAAGCATAATTCACACAGAAAATTCTTTCAAAGTACTTTCCGTCAATAGAATGCTCGGAATGAACCATTAATTACAGACTTTGATCTTTCGTGGCCTGTAAATAAGATCTAGAATCCACGCTGTCCTCATTCTAGAATTCGCGACTGAACACGACAGACGTCGCGTTTAATAGGAAGTGAAAATTAAAGAACTTCCCCGCCTTTTTTACGTCTCTCTTAACAAGAACTTGTTCACCTTTTAGTAAAGTTGACTAAGTAAACTAAGGATTTTGAATTTGACAATAAAATCCCTATGACTTTTTGGGATCTCCAGTGGACAGAAAAATCTTGCGACGATCAATAACCATTTTTACTTACTAATTTTATTAACTTGCTTGGTTGTATACTCATTAACTTACATACTTAGAATCAGCTACCTACTTTGGAGCCTACGATTTCTGAGAGTGCTTCATTAAATGGTGACAGGAAATCAGATTATATAACTAAACTATAAGCTACAATAATCTAATCCAGAACTTTTATGTTATCTGTCACGCCACGGCAAACTCAACGATTACAATATACCATACCTACTGCTCTCTCTCTCCGAAGTGGAAGTCTGAAAAAAGAGAAATGAAGATAATGATGAGAGTGAAACTTTGTAAAAAGTAACGTGCTTCATGTTTAAACTTACCATTATTTCATCTGTAGTTTCACTGCTGTCAGACTTC
This sequence comes from Nanipora kamurai, assembly GCA_036872915.1. Classification (NCBI taxonomy): domain Eukaryota; kingdom Metazoa; phylum Cnidaria; class Anthozoa; order Scleralcyonacea; family Helioporidae; genus Nanipora; species Nanipora kamurai. The sequence goes on along the minus strand of JBAHVQ010000380.1, from coordinate 1,463,989 downwards.
AAACGCTTGATTTTTCCTTGCAGCTCTTTCAATTTTTGTTCGTAGACAAGCTTCATCTCTTCCTTTTCCTTTGTAACAGCATTCATTGTTGTTTCATATTCCGCCTTTTTCATTTTAACAATTTCCAACCCGTCTCTCAATGCCTGTGTCGCTGTGTCTTTTTTCGAAGTTTCCTTCTTCACATCCTGTTGCAACTTTTGCACCTCCGTCTCCAGCTCGAAGACTTTGATTTTCAATTTCTCTTTTTGGTGTTCCAGATGTTCATTCTCTTTACTTAATTTTTCCACGTTCTCGTTTCGATCTGAAATCGTTTTTATTAGTTCCTCTGTTTGATGACGAAGCTCGGTCAACTCATTTTCTTTAGTCACCATATCTTTCTCCATTTGTGCCAACACTTCCTCTTGTTCTTCCAGTCCAGTTTTCATCCTCTGAGTTACATTCTCCCAATTTTCGTTCACTAGAAGTAAAAGAAGTAAAGTAAACTCAACCCAACAATCGTTGCCTTCTCTTACAGGAGAAGGCTTTTCTCTCGTGTAGACCGCCATATCGCTTATAAGTATTCGTTTTCACTTTCAACGCTTCGTCCTGATCCACATTTCTTTGCTGGATTACAAACGCAAGCTGTTTCTGTCGCGAATACTTCTGCATCTATTCAATTCTGATCTAAAACCGACTATATTCTTTTACCGTATATTCTAAAAATTGCAAACAATTCGACCTTCTGCAAACCCTAAGCTCCCTCACTAGTCTACCGAGGATGAACTCAATAAACAATATACCAAATATGGTTCATTAATGATTAAGGATGATGGCTGAGCAAGAATCACGCCTCTTTCCTGATTCCGAATTACATCAACAATTCAATTCGCTGTCAATAAACCTCAGTAGAGTAAGTTCACTTGTAAAAGGAAAAGAAATTCGGTGTAACATTCTGAATTATTATTAGGTTTCGTGTTCACAGAATAGTCGTGTAAGCGAACCTTTTAAAATTTCCTTTGTAATTCTTTTTTCCATCTCTTCGTTCACCTGGTTCAGGTCCTTTTCCTTACTATGAAGCTCACTACGTGCATTTTCTAGTTCTCTTTTCATCTCAATTATTTCAGACTCCTTGCCCCGGTAAGCATCTTTAAGTGATTTATCAAGAGTTTCATAATGTTCCAGTTTTTGGTTCCGCAAGTGGACAGTGGCTTGTACGTTGGCGAGATCGACTAGAGACTAGGACGTCACAAAACAACATTAAAAAAACATTATACCGGATTTAAAACAGTCCATAAGTAAACACATTGAAAGGGTAAGTACTATCGACGGGCAACCACAGTCTAAAGTAAGGGCAATCGATAGGTAAGCAAAGTAGGTTCATAACAACAGGCGATACGTAACTGAGGGTTATTAATGCAAGCCAGCTATAAGTGCCATATTTCCACGGGCTATAAGATTGCCAGTTTTATTTTGCCTACTACAGCTCAGGCGGGAAGAGTGAAGCCTTAGTATACTGACATTGCAGCCCCGGTCATCTTCCTGCGTGTTTCAATTTTTGATACAAAGTAAACCCATGTTTAAATTACCTCGTTGTATTTTTCTTGTAAAGCATCGTTGTTACTGTGAGCTTGTGCAAGTTGTCTATTCAGACATTCAATCATTTCATTTGAGCTGTTCAGTTTAACTTCGCATCGGTGAAGTTCACTCTCTTTAAATTCATTTGCACTCTTCAAGTCCTGCAACGGATTACGACGAACTAAGTACCAATCTGTCAGAAGTTCTTCAGCCTACAATAACTATGTTTTTATAAATTTAAAATAATTTACCTCAGGTAATAATTAGTATGTCTAAGTTACTAAGGATTCGCCTTGTGCAGTATTTGATTCCTCGATTTTTGTCAGCGAAATCGAGCGAATACGCTCGTTCCAGTGTTTTAATCCTTAAATAACAAATTAATGATGGAAGAGACGGCGTGAAATAGAGGGGGGGGACACTGAGGACGAGGAAAAAAGATACACAGGTATGAAGGGAGAGAAGAGTAGGGAGAAAGGAACAGGGGGAGAGGAGGGTGGGAGAGAGAGGGGAGGGATGGAGGAACAATTGGCAAGAGAAATAAAGGAAGAATAAGGAAATAAGTAATGAACAATTGGAAAAAGATAGGGATATAAGGAGAAGTGAGATATACAGGGTGATAGACAGTATCAGAGGCAAAGGCAGATAAAGAAAGATAGATACAGACAAACAGACAAACGTACACACAAAGATCTAAATAACTAGTAGGCTACGATTAAAGCATTCTCTCCTATATTGCTCTCCTGAATATGAAGAAGAGAACGCTTGGTTATATCTGTTTTAGTTGACCTTGTCCATAATTTGGCACCAAGTAAACTTTTAATTTCATAACGTTTTTTTGATGTTGGGGCAACACTTTTACGACAAACTGAACAAATGTGACCCCAGGGTATGCCCAAATGTCTAGCGTGTTAAGAACACCCACCGCATACAAAAATAGCTTTGAATCGTGGTCATTAGCCGATGTGCAAGATATTTTTCATGGAAACAGTTGTGTTTCCTAAGCTCACAACGAGATGAAGGAATCTAATATTATTTTCTCTTGAAAATGATACTTTTGCCCATTGCAACGGAATGGTCATGGAGAGTCCCTCAGATTGATTACGACTTGGTACAAGATTGTATCCAAACAACTTACCGTGCACGCTCAATGCGATTTAAAAAAGGAATGTAACAGACCTTGTATTTATCACCACCAGGGAGAAACAGCAAAGAAGTGAAGACTCTTGACGTTATTTTGACAACTACTTGGCAGATAGCAATCTTTTGCAAGTATGTCACGAATCCACGCAACGTGACAGCCGTGCAAGTTTGAAAATACTATTATCATAGTTCTTACAAACCTGTACTGTTCTTTCGGAATCTTTGAAAGCGCTTTCTTTTTCTGCCATTTGTACCTCGAAATTTAGCTTCATTTGTTTATATTTCTCGACTTCCTTCTTCCACTCGCTCACTTCCTCATTCAGCTTTCCATGGTCCTGTCTTAATTTTACCAACTCGTTTTGATTCTCTTTGTCTTTGGTTGCGAGAATTTGCAACTCTCCCTCGACAAACTTCAGATTTTCCACCACCTCTTCATTTTCTTTAGTTTTGGCAACAAGTGCGCATTCCTTCTCCTTCAACTGGGTATTTAATCCGTTAATTTCCTCCTGGTTATCTTGTTCATTCACTTTATTATTTACCATTACTTCGTTTTTAATTCTTAACTCGACCAGTTCTTTTTCCTTTTCTTTTAGATCTTCTTGGGCATCTTTTAAAGAATTCTCCAGTTTTACAATAACATTATTCTTATTTATAAGCTGTGAATTCTTCTTATCCAATGCGGCTGTGGTTTCTTCCAATCGTTTTTCCAGTTGCTTCATTAGTTTACAGTTTGCTGAACTTTTTGATGGTGTCGCAGATCGACCTCCTTGAACTTTTTTCGCAGCAGTCAACTGAGAGTTCTTTACTTCCACTTCAACTTTACAGTCTTTCACAGTCCTTTCCAATGATTTGATTGTCGCATCTCGTTCACAAAGCTCTTTCTGCAACTTCTCAACTTCCGTTGATTGATCGTCCTTCATTGTCTTTATTTCGTGTTCCAAATCAACAATTTTTTCATGCAATTCCTGTTAAAATTGAAAATTTGAACCAGTTTCTTTCTATTTTGCACAAATTATAGCTCAGATGACAAATGGACGAGCATTTTTGTGTATCTTTTCTGCTAAAATTTATAACTAAAGACAACCGTCATAAAAACTCCAAAAGTCTGATTTCATGCAAAATTGCAAAATGCGAAGTTCTTTTCACACGCGATCACATTTGAGCCACATGTAAACCACATGTCAATACACGAGAAGTTAAATTATATCTTGATATAATTTTGAGAAAAATATTTAAAATATGAAGAACTGTATTTAGAAAGAAATCTCAAATTGAGACATATTTAATTTTTTTCACGTGTTCCAACAAGCATTCCACACAGCTTTTTTGGGTGAGTACAAATAAGCAGTGGTTATACTTGTATGAATTATGTTTATAATTATGTGTCAAGGCTAAAAATGTTCACGTGCAGGGATCGTTGGTGCGCAACATTGACCTCTCCCACCCACTTTACCTTAACTTTTACTTGTTCCTTATGCAAGAGAACACTTGAAACCCACTCATCGTCATCATCTTCCACGGGCTCGACGCGAAGACGCTTTCTGGATTTTTTCACAGATTTTGTTAGTAGATCCATTCTTTTTTCATACAAATCTTCATTCATACGCTGGTCCTCCAAAAGGCGTTCGCTAAGCGAAAAACAACAAATAGTTTAGATAAGCTTTGTAGCTCCGGGAACAGATGTGTTAGGACATTATAGATAGGAACATAATTGGCTTGATATGATTAGCAGATCACGTAGGCCAATGCACGTCGTGACGGAAAAATACGAGCAAAGTGAGGCAAAAGTGCTAACTTGAAATTGTTCTCTATTTCTACCATCTGCTCTGCCATTTCCTGGCAAACTTCTTCTCTAATCTTTACTTCCAACAGTGCCATGGTCTTCTTCTCTTCAATAAGTTGTTCTTGCAGGGCATTTATGAGTGAACGAAGCTCCTGGCAACAGAGAGTTTGAAATATGGCTCGTGTATTAAGCACATCAAATGACTGGAAACTTAAAAAGTATTTATGTTTACACATTTCAGATTTATTCGCCACTGTTTGGTTACACGATACACGCTTGGTATGAGTCTAGGAGATTTGCCAAAAAGGTTAATAATATCTCTTAAGCTTACTCGTTTTCTAGCTTCATTAGAACAATAGACTAGGCTGCATGATGACTACTTTGCCAAAAAAGTTTTCAAACGTCCAAGCCAACGCGGATGGCGCATTCGAGTAAAAGTTGATTGAAAAATATAAACAATAACGTGCTTCAGTAACACTACGTCTGCTATTTTCTTACTCTGGCTAATCTAAGAAGATTTTAATTCATAAAGAACTCTGAATAAGAGAGTTCAATATATCTTCTTTACGGACTTTTACAAAATAACTGTCTTTGTGTGTTTCTAAGACCAATTTAAGATTAAGTATGAACATAAGAGAATTTTTGTCTGCTCTGAAGTGAAGTGCAGAATGATAAAGTCCAAATTGTAGTTCACGATTCTCAGCTGATTTTGCAGAAAAGCAATCGGCCTCAGTTTATTATGTAGCACTGATCAACAAATACAATGATGGAAAATATTCACGATCCATCGATCTGTTTCAGTGTAGAAATACACGTATCAAGAATCCTGCGAAAAACAAGAATTTATTGCACCTTCCTGCGCGAATGGGTGTGGTTCTCGCGGGATTTTTGATAGAGATAATACTCCTATTAAAAATCCCGCGAGAACCACGCGCATTCGCGCAGGAAGGTGCGGTAAATTCTTGCTTTTTACAGGATTCTTGATACGTGTATTTATCTCCCAGCAATGCTCGTCATCAGAAAGTTGACCTTTTTTGCATCAATAGTCGTATTTTACTTACAAATTTGGGTCTGTTATTTTCCACACCAACGGTCTGTATTGTCTTTCAATGGAACTGAACTCTTACCTCATGTGTGTGCTCTGGGATATCACATTTTTCCTCTTCTACTAATGGAGCCAATTCCGGATCTGCCCGTTGAGTCTGTACTTTGTTACCGGCTGGTGTTGACAAAGAGCCATCAGCCCAAGCAACTGATGTGCGAGTGGATCTTGGAATAACAGGTTCAGAGGTTTCTCGTGGTGGTTCTCGGACCAAGGTTGTTACCTTGTAATGAAAGATTTACGATAACATCATTAATAACGGTCCAAAGTACGGGGCCAGCTCAAACAAGCCCTGGTAACTTATAAACTGTGAAGGTTTCAAAGAGTAAACAGCGCCATTGATGCTTTGAACAAGGGACGTAGACTGGTTTTCAACAGAGTTTCTGGTGCAGGCGCTGTCCTGCCTTTACTGTGATTACCATGGCTTAACGAATTCGTGTAAACTGACATAGGTTGTCTTGGATTTTAAATTTTTTTTTGAAATGCAAGAATCAGTCAGAAACTTGTATTAAATTTATTCAGATCAAGATGCCATGATAAATTCCTTTGGATAATTCTACAACTGATAGCAAAAGCAGTCGTAATAGATGTCATTGGACTGTCTCACTGCAACTCTTTAGGGTTTAATTAAGATTTTTTCATATTGAAAAGAAACTGGAATAAAGTACTCTGCGTTTGGTAGTTGTGTTCAGCAGATGTTACAATGGATAGCTGATACTGGAAGGAAACCTTCAGAAAATCAGAAAAAATCCTTTGATCCTACCTTCCTGGCTATAGCTGAGAATTTCAAAGCATACAATGTTTCGTCAAAAGCAGATGCACACTGATTCACATTCACAATCATTGACGCTTTTCCTCTGCCACAAAAGAATCCCTGAAACAACCGAGTTAGCTTGCTCTCACGGAATGGAATGTTTTTTGGATTGTTTCTAAAAATAATGTAAAAAGTGACCGCAATTACGGGAACACCTAAACGATCTGTGAGGTGTACTTCTTAAAACCAAGGGCTTACGTGTGGTTTTGATTGTATCTCAATAGCTCAACACATTTTCCCAGCGTCATTAGAGAAGTATTGATATTGCCTGCTTCTTTCAAACGAACTCCAGTATTCTGAGTTTTGGTGTACCTTTCGGATCCGGCAAGATCAACAAATGAAAGCCTTGAATAAAAGATAAAAGGCAGTAAGTACTTGATGGGTTATCAAGCAGCAATGTACAAGTGCAGGTCTGTTAGGATGTGGTGGAGTACACCCGCTACTTTATCTGTTCTTGTACTGGCGCAGTAGCAGTGATCCAAAATTAAGAGTTTAAATGACATATCCCATTTACAAGTTGTGCTGGATGCTGCTACATTCTACATTCCTTAAATTTAACTCACGCTACAAGATGTTACAGAAAGACGTGATATTTAGCCTGGTTCTCTTATGCCCAGGACTCTTACCGCTGACCTGCCGGGGAACTGCAACTTGATTGCGGTATGCCAGCGACGCAATGATTTAGAACCCAATCCGCATTGGGTTCTAGGTCATTGCAGCGACGTAACTGTCAGATTTAACTCCTTCCCTGCTATGGGGGACTTTTGTTATCTTACTCTGGTTAGCGTCAAATTACGTCGTTAAACAAAGTTATGTAGTGAAACATCAAAGATGTGATGTGAAGCTCCATTTAATGCATAATTAGAGATTATTTTACATCTCGAGACGTTGTGTTAAGTTGCCACTCGTTAACTTTGTTCGACACAAATTTAACGCACGTAATTGACCATTCCATAAATCCTGAAAGGACTGAGTCCTAGGTAACCCACCGGAGCGGTAATTTGGTGAAAGTTAACCAATCATAGCTCACATTTCTTAGTTGGGACCCAGGTACTTCCCAGGTTTCTAGAGTGGTCAATATCACAGGCGCAGAGGGACGTTAAGATCGCAAGTATATTGTACGGTGAAACCTTCAAGCTACGTTCTTGATACACTCTTTTTTATTTCAAATAAAACTTTCGTAAGTTTCGTACTGCACCTGCTGACTCTCGCAACATGAGGTTCCTTTGTGTTCACCACTCTCAAAATTTTGAGTGTAAAAATGCAATGACTAAATGAAATAATTATATAATAAATTAGTGATTGACATGCGAAATGTCATCCCATTTAGTAAGTTAAACAAAAGAAACAAAAAATCCTGTTTTTCTTAATCCATTTCTATTTTACCTTCTGCTGGAGTTTTCATTTAGTTTTGTTGATGCAATCTTTTGGTTTTTTCTACCAATTTTTAACAGCTGTTATAGAGGAAGAACATAATTATCAACTTAATTGTACATAATTGGTGTGTTGCACCCCTCCAGGTAAATTATTTTGAAAGGGCATGAACAAACATTAATTGTTGGGTTTGTATGCTATGGTAAGTAAGAAGATCTTATTTTGTATCCTAATACTAAAGATTAAAACATCACCTGTTAATGGAAAATTTTGGCTCAAAACCACTTAGCAACCACTGTGATATGTAACTGATTATTGTTCTTATTCTTTTCAAATTTTGTAACTTATTCAGGTTGATAACTTCCCTTTAACATTTACCTTCATTGCTTCCTCACCATTAGTAACATGTATTTCTGTAAGGCCTAGAAATATGTACAGTAAATAAAATACATAAGAACATATTTTTACCCAGATTCAATCAGGGCACACCCTCTGGGTGGCAATCAACTGATTATTCTCTTTACAGAGTCTTCCTTGCCATTCCCATCAGGCTTTCTGATCCCCAGCAGTATGTGTGCATGTACAGTAGAAGCAGTATCTTATATTTCTGGCCTGTGTAGGAAAGTGGTCAAAAGAACATTTTGGTCTGTCATAGGGGTTGGGTGCCCATAAAGGGGCAATAAATACTGTCAGTTTGTAGGACAATTGACCAATGATTTTCAGAAAACTGTGGGAGACTAGGACACAGTTGACCCCTACCAGCTGCTGCCATAAATATCATGTAGCCTTGGTTAAAAAACTGAGAGCAGTTCACTATCTCAGTACAGTATATTATCAGACTGGCTGAACTTTCCCTCTGTACCTATGACTACTCTTTAGCTAATAATGGGTAGGTCCATTCCTTTTAGCTATGTTTTCCTATCCACTTCAATTTTCCTGCTGAATGAAGCAGTCATATTTTATGGAAAATTTACAAATCACAGTTACTGGTAATTCAGTTTCATGCTAAGTCATTAAAGATGCCATAAATCACACAAAAAGAAATGCAAAATGCATTTACCAGTAATATTTTATATGTTACAAACACAAACTTGCTACCTTTGACATAAGGGTTGCCTTTTCTATCATCTCCAATTTTTAACACTGTCCTTTTCCTTTCTTTTCCAAGTGAAATTGGCTCCAGCAGATCATAAATTTGTTCATTGTAAATCTCAGCAAAAGAAAGCCAGACAGAAAACTGAATAGGCCCCTGGATATCCACATCAACACTGGTCACATCCAATTCAGAGGCACAGGAAATATTCTCTGACTCTAAATGAAATATCTTTATTCAGTTTATTACAAGATTGTTTTTTTAAGAGATTTCTTTATGAGCAAGGGCTACGATTCTCCACACATACAGTCTATCAGTAGCATTCTTGATTCTTGTATGAAATACCTTCAATACAGCTTTGTTCCTGAGAAATATCTTGAAGTAATGAATCTGTGCTGTTGACACTGTTATGGTATGTCTAAAGCGGCAATCACAAACTATTAATTAGGATGTACTATGACAGACGAGTTTTATTAGTCTTGGATGCCCTTACAGTCACTAGCCATGACATTTGTATCCTGCTGATTTCAGGAAAAAAATTACAGTTACAATCAAGGAGAAAGAAGCATGAAATAAAAAGGACTGTGTTCTTCCACTAGCAGAGTATTTTATGCATTATATATTGTTTTGTAAACCCTTTGTTCACCACAATTACATATGTATGTCTATTAAATACTTTACAAAAATTCACACTTTAAAGTCCCATCAACAAAGAAAGCGTTAAGGAAGGTAGCATGACCAAATTGAAGAAAAATTGATAACTCCTATTTGTCTGTTAACTTTATGTGTCTACCAAATTTAGCCATGTTCGTAAAAACTTATTCCATGCAAATTGCAGTTTGAAAGCAGAATTGTCAAACCTGTTCTACAGCTCTGCTATCTTTTTTATGTGGTGTTGAATAAAAAAATTTAAAGAAAGCTTTTACTGCCAATTTCATGCAACGTTATTAAAATGTTAAGCCTGTTTTGAGAATATACTGTAACAATGTAAAACTCACTGGCACATCAATCAAAGATAGTAGCATCTTTTTCTTGCTTTCTTCCCTTTCTTCCTGTATACTGCTAAGTTTAATAACATCACAGAACATTTTTGGTTTAAGATTTGAACGTTCATAATTCTTGTCTTTAAAACTGTTAAAAAGAATGTTAATTGTTCTTGGAAGGATTCCCAAGTTTTGAGCATTTCCAAGAATGGTATAGGTCTAAAAATAATGAGAAGGAAAAGTTAATTAAATGGGGAGCAATTCTTGGACTTTATCACTGTGTTCCCTCATGGATATTACAGTATCTTCTTATGCATTGAATCAAACCCACGACCATGGCAATGAAGTCCACCACTTGACTGACTGGGCTATAGCAGTGACTACATATTATATACAGTAACTACATGGTGTACTGTATTTGTCATAAGTTGAGCTTACAAAATGTTGGTAATGCAGGACACCTGCTCTTTACAGTGAGCCATGAAACAATATTGGCATAATTTAATTCAAGCTTTTATCTTGAAGACATTTTATACATTCTAGTCGGAATGGAGTTTTGTCCATCTAACTTCAGCCTGCTGATTATATGTCCATGTCATCTGCCTTCTGCATCATAAATGGCAGCACGTGATGCTTTTCCCATATTCCCTTAAGCTGTTTCCCTTGGATTGCCATCCTCAATCTAAAACTCCATTCAGTTCGTAAAGAGGAAGTACATCACTGATAAAAATTAGAAAACACGACAACTAGACCTTCCCTGCATGAAATCAACACTATGACCCAGGGAACCTAATGCAGTGGTCTACTAACTGTAACACAGAACTTTTTGATGGGAGCTTGGTCAGATGTAATTGACTACCAAGTACCATTGTCCAATATGATTGTCATTGTTTACAATAGGCGAACTAATGAAATCAAAAAAGTTTAGTGTATTTTTTTTTACTTATCTAGGTGTGGTAAATAGGATTTATTAAAGTTAATAGAACCGAGATTGGTCTTACAAAAAAGGGCTTTCGGTCTATAACATGCATTAATCAGTTCACCCGGTAATTCTTGTCATTTGTTTCGAGATGATATCAAGAATTCACTTGAATATTATAGTGTTATAAACTGCTCGTTTATCAAGCATTATTTACGAAGTTTTCAACTTAAAATCTGCCCTGCAAATAGGATGATGTGATTCACGTAAATTATAAACTTAGGATGCATGGCTCAATTTTTTAAGGATAGGTTAAATATCAAATCTTAAATTCCATACCTTCCCTGCGTTTGTTACTCCGTAACTGAACATTAGGCAGTTCTGTCCATCAATAAAATCTTTAACAACTCTAAGAGAAGTATCTTCAAAGAATACTTTCTGACTCGTTTCTGGTCCAAACACGCGAGAAAAGCTAAAGCGATGTACAGTTTCCGCGGTGATAGGATTACGAGCTTGGTGTTTAAATGTGAAAGAAGTCTTCGGAGGATGCATCAAAACAGACGATGAACTTTCCGTTTCTAAACATCCTTGAGATTCTCCCGCGTTAATTTCTTTATTCGTGAACGGCCTTACACGTAAATAAACCTTTACTGGTTCCCTTTCTCCACAAATACTGGACAATTTAGAACCATCTTTTGCCAGTTTGCCAACCGTTTTGGCTGTTTCGAAGTCTTCCAAGAGATTCTTGCGAATTTCATTAAAATTTCCTTCTGGATTATCGCCATATTCACTAAAAATATCTTCATCCTCGTTAAGTTCAGCCATGGTTATAAAATCCGTTATAACTCTTATAGTAATAAGTATATAAATCGTAATCCCTGTAAAGTAGGAATATAGAAGGTTTCGTTTTGGTTTGAAAATCGACCGAAGTCATTCCTTGACGCCGATTGGTTCATTCAGACACCAGACCCAGTCTCAAGCGCAACTCAATTCCCCAGAAAAAAAGGCGGGAAGCAGATTGGAGTGCGAAAGAATAGTAAATAAAGAAATGAGGAAATGGACGTGAATTAAAGAGAAATTAAAAACAAAAAAAGAAAAGTGGGATAGATTTAGAGTAAAGATAAAATAAGGAGTAGAAGAATGATGGGTCAAGAAAATGTTGAGATGAAAGAGAAGAAAGTAAATAGTAGACCAAAACATACAAGAATAGCTGTTTACTATATTATTATATAAAATATACACATATTTTTTAATTGTGAACTTGAAGGGGGAGTGTGCCTCTCCCTTGCCCTGGACACTGAAGTAAATAGGATCAAGTACTGATTAGAAAGAGGCTCTTTCTAAGAGCAAAAAAAAATCACTCTTAGAAAAGCAAAGAGAATGTGTGATATGTCATAAATTTATTTTCATCTACATCATAGATGTGAGACTATATTAAACATGAGGGTTCTTTGGAGGTCTTCCAGACTAAACAATTCCTAGGGTTATTACTGCACAGATTAAATTTTTATCAGTTCATCAATATTGGACATACTGACTTTGATGTTAACTCAATTTGTTAAATTGACAATATTTGACAAAGCAAGTTAAGAAATATAGATAGACAACTTCAATCAACTTTCTACTTAACAATTTCATATTATCAGGTACTAATGACAGAAAATACAAAGCAAAATTTATAAATACCAGTATAATTTTACTGAAAAAAGGTTATCTCTAAACTTCTTATCCCTGACCAGTTTGTAATAGCTTCAATGCTTTCTGTAAATTATCAATAGCTGTAGGTACATCCTCATATTGCAAAGCACTTGCTGCATATTTGCAATATTTTTGAGCCTCAGTAAAATCTGTAGCTTCCAAGTGTACTCCAGATGTTGAAGATGAAGTTGAAGAGCTAGGGGTTTGGTGAGCCTATTTAAAATATTACCACAAAAGAGTTGTATCAGAGAGTCTGGAAATACTACTAAAATGCTTGTAAAAGTGAAAAAAGTATGACACTTACATTTGTAGGTGTTTGTTCCTGGGGATGAACAGGATATTCCATTGGTGATGGTCCCATTCCTCCACCTGGACCTGGCAGTGGGTACACATTAGGATGTGGAACATTTGGCATAGAACTGGGTGGTTGTTCTGGGTAAGGTAAGGTAGGTGGTCCCCCTATGTTTGGGAGTTCATCATCACCTGCACCAGCTGGACCAGGTACTGGAGTTTCACCTTTTTTCAGACAAGTGTTAATATAGGAAGCCTTCCACTTGGCATATTTTCTCTGAGCTACAATCTAGAAATTCAAAAAACATGCCATGAATTGGCAATGAATGAGACAGTCTTAAAATAAAAAAACCAGAAAAAATGCATTCTGTAATACCATAAACTTCCCCTTTCCATCCTAAGTCCCAGTTTGTGAAATTTTGCAAATTATTTTTGAGCTGGCTCATCAGTTTCCTCTGACTTTAATGAGTTAATTATATTTCTTACCTCATCATTCAATTCACCAAATACTGTTAGAATGTCAAATATCAGGGAAGCTGAGTAGAAAGACTTTACAACATTCCTACCATTCACAGAAAAAAGACACAAAGATAATTTGAATCTCTAAAATACTTAATACTGCTTGCCAATCACAACTGGAAGAAATCTCCCAAGATTAAAATAATTGTAACTTCACTAGGATCTAGATATTGAGAGTTGTACATCAATAATCTGCAACCTACTTGTTGAAACGTGCTGCCCTGTCTTCAGAGTCTGCCCACAAGAAAAGCTGCATTCCTTTATTTTCTAAATGAGCTTGAGCTACAATATCATTTGTTATTGCTTCTTCTTGACTGAGGTTTCGTTTACTCTGAAATGAAAGAGCTGCATAAATTAATTAGCAACAACAAAAGCATCATGTTTCCTGATATTAATGCTAGAGACATATTCAGAAATTGACTAACTTCACAACTATTAAATTGCCCAGTATTTGAAAACTAAAATGCTAATTGATTTTTTATAATTACATATAAATTTTGGTGTTAGCATTATAACCAACAGTAGTCAGTTCATGTTGGTAATGTATCCTACCTATCAAACCATCAGTCTTGAATAAGTCGGTTTTATAAGCATACAGTGGTTCATGACACAAGGACAAGGAGGTGATGATATTGTTGTAAACTTTAAGTTTAAAAACTGTTTTTATCCCTGTGTCTTTCACAATAGGTATAGACCGAATCATTATTGACTCACAAACAAAAGGTACAGAGGTAAAACAATATGTCCAGTTGATGGGTTGCTTTGTTGGTTTGTTTTAGACTTTCATAACAGAGACCTCTCTAATTATGGTGATGTTCTCATGTCTTTTACTCATAACAAGAACCAATAATTAATGATTTGATATTTCACAATAAAGAAAGAAGTTAAAGTATTGTATTATCATTGAAAATGTTAAAGGCAGGAATCAAGAATGGTTCACTGGTCTGAAGGTAAGTAACAGGGTCAAAGTAATGGCTTTGGCAACCACAGGGCTTTGTGTTTATTTATCCTAAACAACACATTCCCTTTTCCCCAAGAAAATCTATGAATTTAGAACAAGTAAAGTAGTCAGAAACATCTCTGTTCATGCTTGTAATACTACAAAATAGTATTAAATGTAGTTATTACATGTGAAAGAACAACAGAGGACGTTCGTCAAGCTCGTTTCCTCAGAAAAACGATTTCTGAGCCCTAGGCGGGAATCTGATATTTACCAAGCTCCCACATGAGCAGGCTTTCTGCTCTGTGTTTAAGTAGTTATTACATGTCTCAGTACTTATCAGGAAATGTATCATAAATTTCCAAAATGTATCATAAATTGTGTTTGGATCACTCAATACTTCCTACCTGTTCAAGTATATCCATAAGATTCATCAAAAATGAAACATTTTCTTTAGTTTTACTTTTAATGCCAACTTGAACAGCGTGATATCGACCTGAGACAAAAAGTATATATACTCCTAGTTGGTTTTGGTCTACGTTTTATTCCAAGAATATGGTGTATGCAAAATTAATATGGAAAGCTACATAAATAAAAGTGTTAAATAATTACTCCAATAGACCACTACTGGATCTCGGTTTTCATACTCCTTTGCAAGTTTCAAAAAAGGCTGAATTGCTTTCAAACTTTCTGGAACGATGGCAGCCATTTTGTTTACATCTTATCATGACGTCATTGTAAAATGACAGACTGCATAATGACTATATAAATATATAACATTTATAATATAGTTATATAGGTCAGTGGGTGTATTACGAAATAATTACAAAATGCTCAATTCCCGAAATAAATTTACTTTAATAACAACCAAGTATTCCTGTGAAATTAAACAATGTTGGATAAAAGTTATTTATAAATAACCAAGAAAAATGTGGTTATTTACATATAATTTTGCTAAATAATGAAAAGACACTTGGCACCCTATATACATTGTGATATCTATACATATATAAATGACGTATACGTATTTCCCAAAACAGAATTAAGTACCAGTCTTCCTCCATTTATTAAAAACTAACGAGAAATCGACGTCACTCAACTAAATTCGGTAGCAATTGTAATGCTTGCTGCTGACAATTTCGGTACTTCTACACAGTTTATGGTTTATTTCTACGGTTATATATAGTGATCGACATTAGCTATAACAAAATGTCAAGTCAACTAGAAAGTATCCTTTTAAATAATTGACATTTCCATACCATTCAGTTTGAATACTAATAATATAAATTGTTTTTACTTGCGAGTTCAGTTTAAACTCAACTCCGATGTAAGTTTTCCAGTACATGCTGTCAAGTTATCATTGTGTAGTTATAATTAGTATTGTTATTCCGTGGTTGTGACTTTTTCATACTTTCTTGTTTGTCCTTTACCTAATTTAAAACGCAGAGCATTTGTTCAACTTGAAGGTGAGATCAAAATAATTGTAAATTATTGAAAACAGTCTTACTTCAACTGTGATAAGTTTCCTAGCTTTCAGTTCTAATCTTGTGTCGTTTTGCAGAATCGTTTTCACCTTTTTATCAAGTCAATGATCATTGTGAATTTCTGTTTAGTTTGCTGCCAAACAGCTGGATAGGAATGCTAAGAAATGTGAAAAAGAAGAAAAAGCAGAGAAGGCTAAAATAAAGAAGGTAAGAAATAAAAATTGTAAACGGTTATGTTGATACATTAATGTTAATACAATGAAATATTGTCACTATAAGATTTTTTTTAACAAGCTAAAAATTGTGATCCCAGAAAGGTCAGACAAAACAATAACTTAGTACTTACTTATTTATTCTTTCAGGCCATACAGAAAGGTAATATGGAAGGGGCAAGGATACATGCAGAAAACTCAATACGGCAAAAAAGCCAAGTAAGATAAAAGCTTCTTTCATGTTTAAAAATGCATCATCAATCTTTACATAAGATTCTGACTTGCTGAAAGTAATGATCTGGTTTGTATTACATTATCATTCAGGCTCTTAACTATTTGCGCATGAGTTCACGGATTGATGCTGTGTCACAAAGAGTGCAAACTGCTGTCACTATGAAACAGGTAATGTAAGTGATAGTTGCAGATTTGCATGAAGCATAGCAACAAATGTCAAATAAAATCTGCAAGGAACCCAGGTTTGGTTACAGTTTGCATCTGTTTATTTAACTAATATTTAGATAATCAACAGACTTTTGAATACTTTGTACTCAGTAATAGTTAATTTTTTGTACAGGTTACAGGTACCTGAAGATTTTTGAATACTTTGTACTCAGTAATAGTTAATTTTTTGTACAGGTTACAGGTTCTATGTCAGGTGTGGTTAAATCAATGGATGCAGCTTTGCGATCAATGAATTTAGAAAAGGTAACATGACAGATTTTGGTTTTATAATGAACTTCTGTTATGTTTATCGAAAAGCACTTGTGAAGGCCTTTTTACTGTTGATATTTAACACCTGTACTTTTTCTCTCGTACTTAATGCTATAAAAAATTCAGCAAATCCGTGTAGTATTAAGTGGACATGATTTTTGCTTGCCAGTATTCTTGGTCATTTTATGCCGTTCTTCTAGGTCTCTGCTTTGATGGAGAAATTTGAGAAACAGTTTGAAGATTTAGATGTACAATCTGGTGTAATGGAAAATGCAATGCATGATAGTGTAACTACTTCAGTGCCAACTGTATGTATTTTTCATACCTTACATATTAAAATCAAACTGTTAACTTTTGACTTTGTTTCATTAATATTACAAAATAATTCCTGCCATTTGTCAGTGAATTATCAACATTAATTGAAAGCTGTTAACATTTGAGGTAATTAGTGTATAATATGTAAGGTTTTTGGATATAAAATAAAGTGAAACATAGCTTATTAATTCAATTTTGTGCTTTGCTGTTGTAATTCATTGAATTACAAAATAAAGTTGTAACCTTTATGTTATGCCATCTTGTAATTCAATCAAATTTAACAGTTAGTAACAATTTTAGTTATAATTCCATCCCACACTAAGGATTTCCCTTAAAAAACATCCCATGTGGTATTAAGAAAAAAAAACACTATTTGTAGAATATATTTGTCAGAATTCCATTTATAAAATTAGTCTAGATGGAATTAATGGGAAATAAAGCATTTTCTTGAAGAAGGTTTGAAAGCTTGCACTTCTGTTTACCAACGAGTTCCACCCATACAATATCTTGGTCATTCCTTCAATCTGTAATTCCTATCTGATTCATATTAGGTATGAAGATGAACTATCCTTAGCAACTGTATTAGAGATACATAATACATTTTGATTTTAATGCTCTTAACTAGATGCTTCATGTAATTTTACTGATACATTATACAGTAATTTGATTGTTTGCTAAAGACCATTTTAGACTATCTGCAAGTCCACTTGATGAATATTACCATATGGTTGAAAACTTTATTTTCTAACGCATTTCTTGATCTGTTCTATATTTAGGACAGTGTAGATCGGCTAATGCATGAGGTTGCTGATGAGCATGGGTAAGCTTACAATGGAACTACATGACATATGATATAGCCTATGTAATCCTAAATCATCTTAAGAGGTTTTGGTGGCACGGTGGTTGTGCACGTGTCTCTCACCTCTGTGATTGGGGTTTGATTCTGGCTACGTGCAGTTTTCTGATTAAAGTTACCTTGGTCACATGTGAGAAGAGTGTTGTTCAGTTTCACTCTACCAAACATTGCAGGTTTTCTCTAGGGGTGCACCGGATTTCAAATCCGGCCGGAATTTCGGCCGGATTTGACGAATTTTCCAAATCCGGCATCCGGC
>JBAHVQ010000380.1:1422485-1444605 GCA_036872915.1 Nanipora kamurai | reverse complement strand
CCGGAATTTTTGTGCGAATCCGGTAAATCCGGTTCCGGCCGGATTTGAAAATTCCAAATCCGGTGCACCCCTAGTTTTCTCCTGGTACTCTGGTTTCCTCCTGTAGTAACACTGGACCCATGAGGGATGGCCGTCACTGGACCTCTAGGGATAACAGCGTAACTTAGCTGATAGGGTTATCTAGTATAAATAAAGAAACTTTAACTTTATATGATGATCTCTCCTAACATCAACTCTTGAGATGTTAGTGACAGAAATCATTTAAAATTTTATTTTTTTTTTATTTGATCATAAAAAAAAGTTGAATTAAATGTGATATGTTTCTTTTGTGACTTTAGGTTAGACATAAACATGGAGTTACCAACAAGTCAAACAGTTCAAATTGGTGGGGCATCAACAGCTTCTGCAGAACAGGTAGGATGGGAAAACCAATGCAACAGGATCTGCTGGGAGACAAATAACAAAAGTTTAGAATAATAGCAATATATAAAATAAATATTTAAATAAAGGAACTAGCATATGAGATTAAAGATGCACGTAATTAAGGAAAATCTTCAACAATATGGAGATGAAAAGAAATGAATTAGAGAGCAAAGACACTAAACTTTTAAGTAATATTTATACATGGTGAAGGAAATTTTTGAGTTTCAGAATTATAAATTTTAAGACCCACACATAACCAGTCACAAAAAATGCAAGTCTAGGGCTGCTGGCTGGGAACTGAGTCTGCCACCCTGCAAATCTAGTGTAATGGTCTGCCAAATGAACTTTGAAGGCTGTTACTGAGAGTATTCATGAAATGCATATACCAGTATATCTGTATTGGGATGCTGGTGAAAGGGTATATTTGAGGAATATTTGGCAATTCACATACAGCAGGGTTCACTCTTGTTATAAATATCATTCACTCTTCTATATTTTGATTTTTCTGCTTTGCCATTCACTTCTCATTGGACAATGCTTTCCTTCAGGATGAACTGAGTCAAAGACTGGCCAAACTGAGACAATGATCCAGGGAACATTTTAACTTGGAACAACTATATATGGAACTTTACTGAAGTACTTTTAGCCTGTTGGAATGAAAGACAGGAACTATTGGAGAAGTACCCAAAATCATGTTAATACAGTATTGCAAGTTAGCATTTATCACTTAACTTTTCCGAAATCATGTTTAAATTTAGAAAATTTGTTTGGATCAGCCAGTTATCTTGAAAATATTTTGTCATCAGCTTGCTTATACAAATAACGTCAAACAATCTTTTATTTACACGGTACTCGATTTAACAGTTGCAAAAAATAGTCTTAAAAACGATATTGTTTGCAAAATTACAATTTGTCTTGGCAACTTTAAACCAACCACCCTTCCGTAGTGGTTTTGGATTCATCATTGCCGTTTAAAAAGGAAAAGAGTTTAGAAAACCAGCCTCTCTGTTACATAATACTTTCCACTGAATGTGGCTTACGCTAAAATTTAAACAACGTAAAACGTGTAAATTGGTAAATACCTGCATGCTTACGTAATTTCATTCATTTGCCGAGTGCTTTGTAAACATGTCTTGAAATCACGTAATGTTAAAATTATCCATAATTTTAGGCCAGAAACAAAACATTCGATTTTGTCAATGGTTGTAACATTGTTACACAATTAATGTCGCTTTAAATTGGACAGACATGTAAACTTATTTCCAGTCAACAACGAGTTGGACCTGGTTGTTCAAAAATAATATACAAGTGAACATTAATCTTGAATAAACTTTAATCAAATGGATTTTTTTGTTTTTGACTTATGTCTACGTGCTCATTTCAAAACTTACGGGTTAAAAAAGATCTCCAGTAAGCCTTACTAACATCCTCACGATTTTAAAGACAAACTTTTCCTTGACTCGGATTGTAAGTATTTAAGTCACTGTCGTGTTTTAAGCGCGAGCCTCCTTCTAAGTTAAGTCCTAATATATGCTTGTGTTAACACAAGCGTTTTTGCGCCATACGTGAGCCTTTTTAAGTGTAAGCCACTTTTATTTCCAAAGTTATAAACGGGCTCCCCTGTATTCCTGTCACCTTTTGTCACGCACGCACGCGCAATATGTTGTTTGCGTTCAGGAGAAGATGCGAACGTTTGAGCAATCTCACATTTGGAGTGGTGTCTAGCCTCCTGTCAATAGTCTTGTATCCGCTATACAGTGCAGCAAGCAGTGACATTGCAGACACCGCTATAAATAGAACAATATGATTATTCAATTCTTTGAAGTTTTGCATGGTCGGATAATCTGTTATACTATGTAAGGTTTGTAGAAAACCACGTTTCATTTTTATCGCTAAGCTTTCGACCTGGAGGGGGTTTAACTGCAGCGGCCTCCTTTGCAGTGGCGTAGCCAGTCCGACAATTTAGTCCTGCTATGCAAATATTTTCATGTTCACTGACTGTAAAAACAATCAATTTCTAGAGAAATGAATAATGATAATCATTTAAAATTTGCATAGCAGGACTGAATTGTCGGGCTGGCTGCGCTACTGCTCCTTTGCAATCTGTTTAAAGTATAAAACAGAATGTCCGGAAATGAAACAGATGAGATCTTGATATGTGATCTGTAGAAACTTTGACAGCCGATAAAACGACGACATTGTTTCAAAATATAAATGTGTTGTTATCTTTTAATCTTAAAAACACATTATTGGCCATAATACTCTGGGCTTCTTTCCTATTTCAGTCTATTGACTGCCGTTTATATCGAATGCAAATCCCAGCAAAGTAACGCAAAGTCAACTTATAGTGGAAATGTTTAGTTGTTGCGAGACAGCGAGACCATGCAATCATTTGTTGCTCCAACAACATTTTACGTAGTGCGGGAGACGCATGGCTTGCGCAAACCCTCGTGTCAAAGACTGACGTATTGCTTAGACTGTGCTAGTCTCATTTCTCCGGCACAAATGGACCAAATGCGAGACATATCTACATGGAGAACAGATGCGAGGCTAATCTTTTTTTCTAAAATTAGCTGAAAGAATAAGGATTTCCTGATGTAGCCTCTTGAGTTGGAAAGACGGATTGTCTATCTGAATTTTTTAGGTATTTCCTTACGGATTGTTATCAATCGTAATAAAATATTTTTCATATCGCCATGCATGCTTAGAAATATGCAGAAAGTTAATTACTCCTCAATCGTTACTCACGTAAAACGAACTCGACAACAGTGCACGATATTTTTAAATTTTCCTTTACGATCAAAACTGATTCTTGGTGACATTTCATTTCGCTCGAAACGTCAATTACTTGTTGATGTGTTTTTTTGCCAGTTTATGTTAGAGAAAAAAACTACCTATGCAGCAGTCCGGTTATATCAACTACTCTTCAGTAGACCGTTTCCTTCCCTAATGTAGGTGAGACCAGTCTTGAAAAACGCCTGGATCTTGTCAAATCCAAGTGCCAACTGTGCCATGCAGAGCACTGGTTTACAAAACGTACCCAGAAAACTCTGTTGATGTGTTACAGCCTTAAACAGATATTCATCTACAAGAAGATCAAAATGAACTGAGGCCATGTGAACAAACTGCAAAAAGGGATGTTGGTTGCCGTCGTTATGTACATGAAGCAAACGTGTTGGCTTCTCAATATGTATTCCCAATTTTTAAACCTCAGGTAGTTATGACCTGATGTACCTTATCCAACTCATTAATAATTCATGACGACAATAATTTAATTTCTCATCAGTAGTTGGAAGTCGGATACAAAATCGTTCTGATTTACACGAATTTTTTCTTCAATTAGTTAACTTCAAACCGAGGGTCCTGAAAATAATTCTGCCGATTTTTTGGAAAATGAGGCTAAACAAGATATATTTAAATATATGTAACGACGGCTTTTTTCTATTGCTCCTTCCCGTACTGTTGGCTGTGGCAATGAATTATTGACCAAAAAGTGGATTTGATAGCTAACGGGTCAAACCTTCAAAATTCGGTATTTATTACGTCTCTATCGCGACATAAATTGCCATCCTGTCAGATGTCCGAATAAGAACCTCTATAACGGATTGTTACAGTGCGATGCGTTGGAAAACTGTGCAACTTTAATTAAGGAAAAGTATTCATCATCAGTATCAACCGAATCAAGATAATAAAAATAATTATAATAATAATAAACTTCATTTAGCACAAAATCCGAAAAGTTAACATTTACATTGGAGCTGTGGTTTACACGCATTAACAGATAAATCTTTATTTGGAAATTCATTGTAAGAGCTCTTCATTCTTCTATGCGGATAAATAAAGTTCTGAAAGATAGCTACAGTCGATGGTAATAAAACGTATGATATATTTGGTGATGGAAATTTCCGAGGGCCTCCTTCCTTCACCAAATACATATCATTTCAAGTTACCGAGTGTAAAATGCCGTATATTCTTTGAATAAAAAATATTGTCGTGTGCCGGAACTTTTGTTGATAAGTTAGACTTGCCACATGGCAGACATGCTGCGATAGGTTATCGAGAGATCTCATGGTAAATAATGATCTTTAGTTTTCCAAGCATTCTGAACGCACAGGTGTATTTTATCATCCGTGGGCGTCAGAGCTGGACGAGATAACAAGCGATGTCTGTTGAAACGATAGATAGAGGGAGCGACATGTTGACGTGCTTGGCAAAAATAAAACGAACAATATGCGTCGTACCCCTAAGAGTGATCTCACATACAAGGGTCGCAATCAAACAAAGGATAAAGGAAACAGTGGGCATGGCCAGTCATTTTACAATCTGCCAACAATCCACAGGCGGCCGGTTTATCGAGAAGATTATCACTTATGATGAACTATTGGCCATAATTAAAGAAGGTTCAAAGTAGACGGAAGGTTGCATGAATGATTGTTTCAATTTGATGTCGTTATTCTTCGTGAAACATGGCAACAACTTGGTATACTGTACTGATAACTGTTTCTCTCACATGGTTTCTCTTTTTTGGTGAATGTCGGTTGGAATCAGAAGATATCATGAGTGGTGACTTGGATGATCGGGATGACGTCCAAAAAGTTGCTGATCAGAAAAAGCAGCTCGTCGTCACTGCTCCTCACATTACGAAAAATTCGTCAGACTTTATTTATCCGCTGGCTATTGCTCGAGATGATCATGAAGTTATTGTGAACTTGAGACGATTAAAGAAGAAGAAATCCCGAACAATGAGCCGAAAAAGTTGTCTAGTAAGTGTTCGTTATACTGATATTGCTAGGCAGCCTTTAAAGATACAACAGCAAGCAAAAATGCGTCATCTATTATCAATGAACTCAAAGTTTTCTTTGAACTTCATGTGTTTTTTTATCGCAATCAAAGCTTAAACCCGAGGGCACAGACCGTCCTGCAACAATTTCTCTTTATTCATTTCAAATCTCTTTTGCGAAAGTAAACAAGGTGGTGATTGAGGATTCGTCATCCGCGATTCCTTTGTAGCTGAGTTCATGTACTTTTCTGCCAATATTGCTTTCTTGCGTTAGCGCACGGCAGTGAACTCTGCGTAGTTGTGTTTATGCCTGAAAGCAAGTGAGGGAGCTATCAAACATTTTCCACACTGACGATATACAATTTGCCAATGAACTCAAATCAGGAAAGTAACTAATAATACACGCCTGGATGCAGGTTATGCCAAAGATAATTGTATCTCGGATATGATGCATATCAGCATTAAATTCAAATAGAACACTGACGTGATTTAGGTGTGCGAAATTTTGACCATACTGCAAGCCAGTGAACGCTCAAGTTAGGGTTTTATTCCTTCTTTTAAGCAGGAAATGGCAAATAACAATTTACCAAGGTTCTTGGGAATGTTTCTTTAAATACGAAATGCGGCATGAATTTGAACAAAGATCCCAGAGACCAAACTGACTGTCTTGTTCTCTGAAATAAACGCTCAAAAATGCAAGTTCGGTGCGTCGTTATGATTTGGTGTATGATTACGAATTCCTCAAATATCGTCTTAAAAATTGCCGAAATCTTTGATATTCGTTTTATTTGTTTACTTGAGTGGTGTGCGGTTCCTAATTAGTTTGGTGTAAACAAAAAAACTAGGTAAATCATCGCAGTTTGCCGTATTTCCTTGAGCAAGTAAATGATTGTTCCGACAGCGTTGATAACTTGTTACGCGCACCTGTCCTTGTTTCAACTTTGACATTTTCCGACTGACTGTCGCATTGTGTTTCGCCGAACTACGCCCAAATTTCAAGGTCAATTCAGCTATGAAACAGGCAGAAGACTCTGGAATAATTTGTGGATTAGGCATTTCGCTTTGGCGACAGCTTACGAAAATTTACATTTCGAAAACGTTTTGTCTAAACTTATAACATTCAGTTTATGATTTTAATTAACACAGTGACTCGTCTTTTCACAGTTCTGCCGACATGTCTTGAAAAAAATGTTTATTTGCTGAAAAATATCTCGTGCTTAAAAATAGAACGGAGTTTATGAATAACTTTTAACAATTGCTCGAACGTTTTCAATAGTGAGGTTTGAATCAACAACCGTCAAAAATTTTAAGACTTAAGCTGAGTTAACTGAATGTATCGGAAGACCGAGTATAATTAACAGTTTTAAATGTTTCGTATTACTTCAACATCAGTTTTTGATTGCTCCAAACCGTGCTTGGTCTAGAGGAAAATTGATGAACGGTGGGACATGCTCCATTGGTGTGAGATCGGATCTCTGTTTCAATTACTTTTTGAATAAAAACACTTGCCTTCTTCTGGAAAAAAGAAAACAGTAATTTAACTTTACCACAGATATCTAAATGCACTATTTTCTGCGTTTGATGTCAATTTTTTAATTTTAGGATCTTGCATATTTCTGATACAACTTACAAGAAGTAAAAAAACATGAAAGATAAAGTCAAAACGCGGAAAATAATGCATTCTGGTGTTGATAAAAAAGGCCTTTATATGTACCTTGATATAATCACATGTAAACTTTTTAAAAACGTTTAAGATAAGTGTAGGTTATTTACTGTAAGTGAGGATGACACATTTAGATCTAAACAAGCTGTCACCCTAGGTCAAATGGTATAACCGATTTTTATCACAATAATAATAGGGCAAATATGCTAAGTTATATCAAGAGAGGAATGCTTATAGTGATATAATGGCTGTTTACGGTTTCGTTTATTGTTTCTTTTGCAGCAGAGATGTCAGCGTCGTAACTTGAAATGTTTTCATCAAATTACAAGTGGTTTGCTGAAAGGAAAATACTGCTCCATTTGTATTTCGAAATGCGCAATGTATACACAAACTGGACGCTAACATGCTCCGAAAATCACTATGCAAAACAGTTCAGAGGTATAACGTTTAAGATGTTTACGGACCCAACTTAGTTTAAACACGACAGGATTATATCAGTGAAATGTCAGGGCTACAATAATAGATGTAGGCAGGAGTCTCTGAAAGGGGAAAGTGCCTGCCAAACTTTATTGCCTTGATAACGAACTGGCTTCTGGAGAACTGAGAAACGGTTTCAGAAGTCCAATAATGGCCACCGTAAACAGTACTAGTAAAACGATGCTGTAGTTCAATGGTTAACCTTCAATTGGTACGGACTCTGCTGTTCGTACACTATGGAACCAAGAAGAACAATTGTCTTCTTTGAGAAGCGTATGTTTCTCAAGCTTACTAACTCAGAAATGTTGTCTGAGCCCCTGCCGAGAATTTCTGTTCAAACTGAGTCTGTCTAGAGCTCAGATATATTTATAGATACAAACTGCAATTTCCAAGTTAAATATACAAATTAAAACATGTGAGTGAGGATTACCGAAATTTTCTGAGTTAGTTAGCTGAAGGAGCATGCGCATTTAACATCTATACACCCCCAAGTACCACGAGATATACAATATACAGTACTAAATATTTTCGGTTACAGCTATATTGACGGTTACTCGTTTCTCTCCAACTTATTAGAATGACTACATAATCTATGTACTTTTTCGATAAAACCGAAGCACAAGGTCAAATGCCTCCTTGCTGCTTGCTAGTGAAACAAGTCGACCGCTCGAGACTTCTTAGTTCGACACGGCCATTAAATTCGACCGGGTGGGTTAACCAGTTGTTGTGTCATTCCCAATGAAGTCATATAATACTTATTAAGGTGCATGCTTTGAAAATAGAATGAAATTAAACAATTTAATCTTTTCTGATCAAACCCAATCTAAAGTTACACCGAGTGGCAGCTGGTGGACGACACATCTCCCTCCACTTTTTTATACATAGTTGGGTAAAAAGGTTTAAGTGGCAAGGAAAACTTTGACTCGTGGGTAAAATGTAGAGAAAATTCACTGTTTAGGTCAAGGAAACAGGCTAGATTAGTCGGTAAAATATGCTAAATATATAGTAAAAAAGGCAACACACTGCGACTCTCCCAGCCTGAAATGGTCACGAGGAGTCACTGCACCCTTTGGTCATGATTAGTTCTACATTTAGTGATTCCTTAAAATGGGCAACATTCATGATGTGGGAGAATGAGGTCACTGACAAAGGCCATCAGAAACACACCACAGAAATGGTTACAATTTGTACGGATATAAAAGAATGAACTGGGTTTCTGTGTGATTGTTGAATTCAGCTTACACTGTGTATGATAGTACTTGTGATAACATTTGTTCAAGTAATGAAGATCTTTTTCATTTTCCAACAGATATGTTGAGGCAAAGATTGTAAAGTTGATGACATTACTTCTTGTGGGTAGAGAACATGAAGTCTTCAATGATCTTGATGAATGGAAGTCTAGCTGTCCGTAACCTACATACATTACGAGAAGGAACAGCCAATAATATAATCTATCAAAGAATGCTTATCAACACTTTGATCTCATTACTACGTAAAAATAGTGTACTAATGTTTATTATCTCATTTGGAAAAAATGTTTGCCTGAAAAATATGCCCTTTATATAATAAAATTGTATCTATTGGAAACATTTATGGTTGGATATTCCTTTTTAAAGCGTTTTCAGGTATTGAAATCGGAAATTTCTTACAAGAGTAGACAAAATGAAGTGCCAAGGTCCTTTACGGCGGCAATTTTTTGATATGGTTAATATATTGGATGAAGGAAATTTTCGAGTATCAGAGTAAGCATTGCATTTGTCACAACTGGCCCTGGTTGTGTCTTAAAGTATATCATTCTGATACTCGAAAATATAAACTCCGTCACAAAGGGGACATTTATAGACGACCTTACACTTTATTAACCGAGGCTTACGGTATAGATACATAACCAACTAAGAAATATGCCATCTACAAATATGTCATTACCAAAATTTCATCTACAAAGCGTAAGTTTTGGTTAAGAGCTGGAGAAGGGAGGTAGAAAAAGTATCAAGGGGGCAAATTCCCGCCTTGACCCCCCACGAGCTGCTACTGATTCTAGCGATTTTCGCTGAACAAGCCCAATAATAAACCAGTAACCATTCTATACACCACAGGAGCGTCAGTCTGATTAAATTATGATATCATGGCTGGACCGTTCAAGAGATCAGTTTTGGGTTGGGTTCATTCGCACAGTAACTTTTGATATTAAAATCAAATATACCAAAAATTACCAGAAGTTTTGTAATTAAAATTACCAAATCCGGGCACGCTAAAGGTCACATGATCCTTATCAGCTAAGTCTTTCCCAGTCCCCTATCATTGGTCCGGACTTGGATCACTGAACGTTTACGATTTAGGTTCGATTACCTGTTTCAGTCGTATAATTTTTCTTCGAATTTTCCTCTGTTTTGACGTAGGTTTGGTTCTGGATCTCAGCATGAGTAAGTACGTCATACATTAAAGCGTTACCACTGGTTAAGTTTTATAGTAAATCCCTTTGTTTTTGTAGGTGATGCCCAAGTCGTCTTCGATTATGATGCAGAAGCCGAGGACGAGCTAACGTTAAAGGAAGGTGATTTGATAAGGAATATTGAGAAAAAGGAGGATGGATGGTGGGAAGGAGAGCTTCATGGGAAACGGGGAATGTTTCCCGAGAATTTTGTGAAGGAAATCAAAAAATCGGATTCAAGAGAGGAGAAAGCATCAAAAAAATCTGATGGTATGTACTATCAAGACAGTCAAGTATATCGCAGCCGGAAGTGAGACCATGCAGAAATCATTGTTACACCTCGGTTCATTTTATGTGGAAATAACTTTGTTGTTACTAAAAAATAGAAATTTAACGTAAATCAGTGCTTGTTGACACTAATTGACGGTTTGTCAAGTCAGTTTCAGCGCCTATGAACTGATGAAGTCAACCATTTAATATATGTTTAAATATAACCGGTCACTTGAACACAATATCCAATCATCCATCACGATTCGATATAACGGAAAATTAGGTACCTTATTAACGATTAGGTTGCTAAAACTTACGTAGAATATGTGAGGTTATGGAACATTATTAATTACATGTCAGGAAAGAAATACGATCTTTTGATTTGCTGAATTGTGTTTGTTTACTCATTTAACAAGCCATATAAGGTGTCGAGATTTCCAGTTACCTGTTGAGAGTATTTTCCAGGCTCATCTGACATTTCTGGGAGTTTTGATTTCTTAGGATTATAATAAAGAGGTATCATCATAGCATATGATGTATGGATTAGCTTTATTCGAAATGCATTCTAACAGTCATGAACATGACAGTTTAAGTTAATTTTTGCATATTATCTCATGCCTTGTTTTGTCATGGTAACCAAGGGAATAGTGCTTGACCAGATTAATGACATATAGATATTCCTTTCTTTAGTTGTAAAAGGCAATTTTTTTTAACTGCATGT
Source organism: Nanipora kamurai (assembly GCA_036872915.1). Taxonomy (NCBI): domain Eukaryota; kingdom Metazoa; phylum Cnidaria; class Anthozoa; order Scleralcyonacea; family Helioporidae; genus Nanipora; species Nanipora kamurai. Next base: position 1,433,840 of record JBAHVQ010000380.1, on the reverse strand, counting down.
CATGAAGATTGGTGTTTTTGTTGTTGAATCAACAGATGGATAAGCATTTTACAACATTGTGTCTCTGTTTAGTTGCAGATGAAAAAAATGCTGTGGCAAGGGTGACATTTGATTATGATGCAGAAAATGATGATGAACTATCTTTAAGAGAAGGAGATATTGTTAAAGTTCTAAACCAGGAAGAAGAGGGTTGGTGGAAAGGAGAACTCAATGGAAAAATAGGAGTCTTTCCAGCAAATTTTGTGGAATTAGTGAAAGGTTCTGTTTCTGTGGCCGAATCTCCACCAGTATCTGTGGTACCTCACCAAGAACCAGGTATACTGAGTAAAGTTTTGTTGACTTGTTGGTAAACAAGGACATGTATAGTTGGAGTGATATTTCTGGACCGTAACAATATCTATGCAAACGTATCATGATGTCGCTAGGGTCAGATTAAGACTCATGGGGGCCAACCCAGGACCCAATTGTTCACAGAATGATTACCGCTTATCCTGTGTTAAAAATTTAATCCTCTCTTTTGTTTGGCATGGTCTACTAAGTGATTTAAGTTCGAACTTTCTAGGAGAACATCTTTCTATATTTGTATGATATCTGAACAAGAAAGTTTAAAAATCCTCTCCTGGATTAGGGGTATTATTTTCATCCACAAAGTTCTCACTAATCCTAGATTAACCTAATTGTCTTTCGAACAACTGGTCCCTGGATTCCTAACAGCTATAATGCACCTTATAATACACCTACCTGCGGCCAGTAATGGGGTAAATTTGGTGATGAAGTGTATCCAGGATTCACCATGATTATAATACTATTTATTTTCTACTGGCTAAAGAATATTAGTAGAACCAGGCTTCTAGACTACAGTATAAATCCAGCTTCAAGGCTAGCCCATTAAGGGGTAAGAGTACCCTTTAGTGTTTAACTCTGGCCAAGTCAGATGGCTTGACTTGTCACAGGGATGGCTCTGGGTGTTAAAGGGTTAAAATGATTATGGTATATGATAATTTTCTACATTTCTAGAAAATAAATTGAATGGAGTAAATACCTGCCTATTTAAATATAATTTTGTTATCATATCTTTAAGTTAGGTTGCAATTGTTAGAGTTTTAATGAAATCAACCTTATAATAATGACTGAAAAAATGGAGATCTACCATAATACAACTAATCTTTCAAAGTAATTCCATTATTATTATAATGTATAATTTTATTGGTGTATATATAGCTGCAGAACAAGTTGAAACACATGATAAAAAGGCAATAGCAATAGGTGGTGTAGGATTTGGTGGTTTACTTACACAAGATGCCCTTTCTGGTATCAAATTACGTAGTAGTGGTGGTGCAAAGCAAAATCAAAACCATAAACCAGAGAAACCTACTGAGGCATCAGAGCTCAGTAAGAAGGTAATATTATGTTATATGTTATTAGGTTTGATAGAGCCATTTAAATTATATAAGAGAGTTAAATAAGCCACGTAATGGTGCATTTATTTAGTGATTGTTGACATAGAGGTGATATGTAATGAACAAGGTTGAATATTTCATCAGGAGATGGAAACCCAAGGAAAGGTAATGAAAACACCAGGCCAGAGGCCTAGTGTTTTTGTTGTAGTTCTATGTTTTTCTAGTCTTGAGCCAGGGGAGTTTTTTTGGCTTCATGTTTCAGAAGTAGAAAAATGTAGAACTACTAATAACACTGACCCAACAAATAAATATTCTGTTTTTGTTGTTTTCATGGTTATGACTTCTCAAACAAACACATTGTTAGCTGGACATTTGAGATAATATTAAGAAAACTGAACTTTTGCTTTGTCTTCACAGTAAGTTTGATAACTTCAACTGGATACTGGTCAGAACACATGTGCTTTGATATCAACGCACTGTGCTGTGATATCAGAGTACTTCTGTATTAATATTAAAATAAAGCAGCTTGGGGTGATGTTATCGAACTTGTTGTAGCAGTACAGATCTTAATGTTCTGAGAAATACTTTGTGAAAATTATAACAGGTATATGTATTTGGTATTTCTTTTCAAATGAATCAGTATTTTAGAAGAAAATCAAAATCAAGATGTGCTTAATTTATTTGTGTACAATCATGGTATCAAAACAACATCTTGGTACTGATTTTTTTGTTTTACTCCTGAATTATTAATGAAGTTGAGAAGTAAGTTTCAACATCCATAACCAGGTGACAATTTTAAGAAATATAAAACAACATACTCTGAAAAAACATACTCCAAATAGCAGCATCTTGTACACTCAAGATTTGAGTAATAAACAAGACAGAGAGAGATGTATGGTGATACTTTGATTTTATTCCAAAATCATTGTGAAATCTACTAGCTGGTACATATATAAGGGAACTGACAACAATGACATCACCTACAGAAGAAGGTAGACTCTAATGAGTGGAAATAGAGACTGGCAATTAATGTATGTGTCTTCACTCTATTTTCACTAATTAGAGTCTACTTTCTTCAGTTGATGATGTCATCATTATTGGTTCCCTTAAATATAACAGGTGGTTTGTAATCTAATCTTTTAGTAGGTTTGACAATGATGTTTGAATAAAATTGAAATATCACCGTATATCGCTCTCTGCCTTGTTTATTACTCAAATCTTAAGTACACAAGATGCTGCTATTTGGAGTTTGTTTTGTTTTGTAAGTAAGTTTCAAGTTTTTGCAGTTTCTGGCAAATAATTGTAAAAAATGAATCATAGTGCTGTGAGGTTTGAACTAAAATTTGTGATGAATGATATAAAAGTTGAGATGAATTTTTTGTGTCTTGTGGTTATCATTGCCACCTGAGATGGCACAAACTTTTGTATCCAAAATAGAATGGTTAGCACTATTAAAGTGGTGGGTGGTGTGCTTGTCAACATTGTTGTTTCTTTCCAAACAAAAGCAATTGGCAAACATGTCAGAAGAGAAGTTGGCCAGTTCCCCCAGTATAGAGTTACAGTAAATGGTTGCCCTGATATGCAGTAAATGATTTTTGAACAGGTGCATGTGAAATTATGCTACACAATTTTGTGATGAATGAATATAGTACCATAATCTACCATGGACAGGCAATATCAGCTTGCTTTTCTACAACATTTTTATTTAAATTTGTATTCTTGTTCAAAGTAGCAACATTTGGCCAGATCCAAAAAATCCTACTTGGATTTTGGTCAAAATGTTTGCTGATATTAATTGAATTTATTGTAAGCACCCCACCATGGTATGTATTAGAGTACAAACTTAAACTGACTTCTTTTTTTCAGTGAGATAATATATTTTCTCTAATCATTTGCAGCTTTCGATAAAAAGAAATGCTCCTCGTCTACCAACCCATGACAGACCTGCAAGTACATTGTTTCCTCCTTTTGTAAATTTGTACTGTTACATGTGAAGGTTTTTGTATCTTATTGCCAAAAAAATAACAAATACCCACAGGCCAAATGTCACAAAGTATCAAACAAATTAAAATGTTTGCATTGGCAGAGGAAAACTGTAAAATGTTTCCTTCAGACATCAATGATGGGAATGGAATATTGCAATGTTCTCCACCACATCAGCGGCGATCATACATTTGTTCAATTGGTGACAAAATTATCATAATTGTAAAGATTAAAGAACCTAGAAGGAAGTTTGGAACATGACAGGAAGACGTGAGCAAAAAGTGAAGGCTAAATGAAAGTGGAATCAGATATTGTTTTCTGAAGTATTATTTTGAAGCAGCTGTGAAAGATGTGATAGTTAAGAATCCTTAGCTGTGCAAAGAATAAACTGACAGATTATCAGACAACCACTGGACCAATAATTTCAATTGCAGCATTACTTTATAAAAAAACAAAAGCATGATAGTTTGATCATTGCTCAACAGTGTGACTTTTGAGTGAGAGGTTTTGTTTAAAATAATACAAATATAAATAATGTACCAATGTTAATCCCATGATGGATGGCCCTTACTGGATCTCTAAGAAGAACAGCATAGGTAGCTGTTCAGGAAATCCAGTATAAATCAAAGAACCTTTACATAATGCACTAATGTTAGTAAAATCTTCACTAACCACAGAAATCTTTATTAAACAAATTACCATCTTATTGTTGGTTTTAAGAGCTTTCTAAGCCGAAAGAACGAGCAGTGGTGGAGTTTGAATACCAAGGAGAGCAGAGTGACGAGCTAACTTTATGTAAAGGTGATATCTTGTATATACTAGAGAAGGATGTCAGCGAGGGCTGGTCCAAAGGAGAACTGAATGGGAAAGTTGGACTATTCCCTGATAATTTTGTAAAGTTGTTACCTCCTGAGGAACCAAAGAAGGTAAATAGTTAGAGGTCTTATTTGTTTTGCTTTGTTCAGAATTGTACCTTTTCGACCATTGAAATCATTTTGAAACACAAGATTTAGAGCTTTTTTATCTCATCTTGCACCTTGCTGTGCCCTCTTTTATTTAAGTTATTATTAAAGCTCTGACACCAGACAACTGTCTCTGGTTGCACTGCACAATCAGCAGGAAGCAAACATTGTGTTCATTTAGGAAAACAACTCATGGAAATGTTTTCCTGTACCTCACCCTGTAATCTAGTTTAATGTAGCAATTGAACAACCAGGCAGAAAGCATAATCTTGTTTTAACAGGTTGCTGTCCTCTTCATTTATGTTGCAGGAAACTGATATCCCCAAACACAAGAATACAACAGGTAGAACATTTTGTTTGACAATGGTTTCATTTGGCATTGATGGTCTGAATAAAATCAGCTCCTATTGTTGTTGTTGTTTACATTAGCATTATTATTTCACTATATCGTGACGAGACTTAAATTACTGTTGTCGCAAGGAAGTAAACTGTTTTTTAAAAATACCATTGAAACAAGAAAGGATGGTGTTCTGGGTATATCGAAGGAGTATTTTCATCATCTTTTAGGGACTTCAAGTTTTTTTGTATGCATGCAAATAAGATGGCTTGTCAAGCATACTCAACACAGACCGAGTAGACTTCACAAAGTAATCAATATATTAAGAAGTAACTGGCAGAAAGTATAAAAATTTTGCCTATGTATGGTAATAATACTATTGCAGCTTTATGGGGATTTCCTTATTGTGGAGAACGGTCAAATAAATGTTTTTACACCTCCATGCAAAAGTACACAGTGGATAGCAATAACTAATGCTAATGTAGTGTTGACACCAGTGAAATCAAAATTGCTCAGATTTTGTTAGTAATTACAATTACTTCTTAAAAAGTGATACTTGTAAGCTATTCTCCTAATTACATGACAGTAAAAGTAATAAACAAGTTCTATAAAATTACATAATCACAAATTAAAGTACTTGCCATTATTTATTACAATTATTATTATAATTCTATAGAGATGGCATCCTCAAAAAAGGATGAAGAGTCAGTAGATGCTAAACCAAATCGCCCTGAATTTCCATTTCCAAAGTTAAAGAAGCCTCCAGCAGAGCGACCTCCCCCGCCGGATCCAAATGAATCTAGTCTTCCCGAATTTCCAGTAACACTCAAGCCCGTACCTAATTCTAAACCGTCGGATGAAATTACAAGGAAATTTGAACCTCCCGCACACGAATCAAAACCAACTCCAGAAGAAAAAGCACCCAAGCTACATGAAAAACCAATGGTCAGGAAGCCAGCACCAATGTTACCAAAGAAACCGGAGAAACCAAAGCTACCTGGTGATGGACCCCAAACAACAAGAGAACAACCATCATCACCTCCTCCTGCGTCAAAGAAACCTCCCGGTGTAGTGCTGAGACATCTTAATGGGCCACTTAAAGATCCACACCAAAGGTTCTCAGCCACAATACCAAATGAGATAGCTCGAGAAGCAAAAACTCAACGGCTTTCTCAAGAATCAGGTTAGTTTCATTGATATAAAACCCATAGTCTACCTGTTTCGACCTTCTCGTTACTCTTTTTAACTTTTTCCAACTTTGGCTTGGTGCCTTACCTTGTCTCAGCCTTTATCCCGTAACCCTTATTGCTGCTTTCGGGTTGTATTTGTTTCAAGAACTTTTCTGTTGGATAATTTTTTGCCAGGGGCATATCACTCCACGGAAGGATGTACAAGAATTTTTGTACTTCACGTATCCCAAAATGTTTTCAATGTGGGATTTTTTTGGAAAGTCAAGATTTTCTTAAGAATTCCGGGATTTTTCGAAAATTTCTCGGAATTTTCCAGTATTTTTAGGGATTTAGTAAAGATTTTTAGGGATTGATTGTCAAGCATTTCGACAGATCTTAGAGAATTTCCAGAGATTTTCCGGAAACTTCCAAGACCTTTTAAGATTTTTAAGGACTTAACGTGATTTTCAGAATTTTTGGTAAGACTTTGAGGTTTTTTAATGGTTTTAAGTAATATTTGAAAACCGAGGAGTGCTTTATCAGATGTAAAACACGAGGCGACGAGGCGAGGCGAGGCGATCCGATAAAGCGCGATCTACGAGTTTTTTTAGATGACTTCTTTTCACACTGTTTGACGAAGAAATTTTTGCAGTTACTGCTTTTTGAGCCGTAATAATTTGATGAGAAAAGTGAGCAGCTCTATATCAGATATATAGATCCGTTACGGTTATGATTTTTCTTTGGGTTTTCTTCATGCATTATCAATAAGTTTTAGAAGAATTGTAAAAGACTTTCAGGGATTTTTTTTTATTTTTGCAAAAGCATTCGAGTATTTTCGAGTGATACACCACTCGAATTTTTTGGGAGAACCTATGCCATGGGGAAGATTATTGGACGACTTTTCGCTCCTCAAAAATGCATTTATATTTATAATTAATAATTTATACTAAATTCTGAAAGCAAATTTGGTTCATGTGGGAGTTTCGAATATATTATACGACCGAGACTCAGATGGTTAAGCTAAGGTGCGTATGTGCTGCCTAAGCTGAACCCACGATATGGGTTGGCTCACCATGAGTCTTGGTAGCTCAATGGTTAGAGCGTCTCACCGGTCATCAGAAGGTTGCGGGTTTGATTCCCGTCTAGGGCTTAGAAATCGTTTTTCTGAGATAACGAGGTTGACAAACGTTGGCTGGTCGTCTATAATTGATATTTTATTATGCCTCTGGGTTTATATTTTGACAAAGGCTTATTTTCGGAAGAATTTTAGGTGTAACAGGGGGCCGTTTGCTGGCGGGACTTATTTTTGGAGTTTTACAGTAGTTCAGGCAACTTTCGAGGGTAATACACAAAATACAGCAAAAGCGATATTAAGGGGAAAAGATTAGTATCTTTCATTGATCAACTTGCAACCTGAGTCTGAATTGTGTAGAAGTGTTTTTTTTAATGTACTTTATTTTTCTAGATGACGGCGTAAATTTCAATGACATCAAACCAAACGCTGTGTTACAACCACTCACTACAGATAGACCTAAAAATACAGCTAAAAGCCCGCCAACAAAATATGGAAAACCTCACTCACCGGTAAGAAAAATCTGACCTTAATGTAAATATTGAATCTTAGTCTTCGGGGACACGGGAACAGCAAAAATTGAAAAGCAGGTCTGCCGTATTGTATAGGGTTTTATTTGGTAACCTTGCAAATTTCTACTTGTAAAAACCGTAAGAAAAATTTAGGAGGATAAAAACTTCGTTAAAACCTCAGGAAATTGGAGTTCTAATTTATTTTAAGCTTTATTCGAGCATCCCCGAGAATGTTACGCTGTCATTTTCTGTCCCAATCTTGAGTGATTTTAACACAAGGAAATTAAACGCACTTTTTTATGTTCTAAATAGAAGAAAACTATAGCGACTGAAGTACCACAGATGACAGAGGTATGGTGTAATTAAAGTTGTTTAACTGAACAAATGTCTAGACCATGAATAAAACGTTGTCCTTATGAAGCTCTCAAAAAGGGCACAGTTTCTTGTTGAAAACTGTTTAAATGGTGTAATGAACAAAAAATTACGAAACAGAATTTACTATAACTGATTTACGATCTTTTCTCATGTGAGCCACAAACAGGTCGTAGCCACGTTTCGAAGTAGGAATCGTCCATGACTTTAGTTGGACCTTCTTAATGTGACTGTACCGAATGGTATTATGGGATTACCCTTAAGATGGGTAATAAAAGGGGAAAGAAAAGTAAAATGAAGGGGTTTTTTTTGAGAGCCACCCCTCGTGGGTCGAGTGTTATCACAGAAAGAAAGCGAACTACCTGGAGAGATAGCCTGTTATGGTAGAGCTAAACTGGACAGCACACTTCTCACATGTAACTAAGGTAACTTTAACCAGAACACTGCAATACATCAACATTACAAAAGGCGAACTGCCAGACCAAATGAGGAGGATCGGCCAACCCCCTCTAATTACGGGCCAGTAAAATAACACTTCATTCTACTGATTTAGAAAAACAATGACACGGAATGGCATAAAGAAACAAAGGAATTAAAAAGACCTCTAGATAAGGTATGTTGAATTATCTTGTTTCCTAAAATTTACCAAACATTCTTTGCTCACCAGGAAACAAACATTTTCCGAACGCAGCCAGATGAAGAGTAAGGCATGGGTTGACGCTACTCTGGCTTGACAATTGTTTAAACGTAGCTTATAAAGCCGTGCATTTCGACGCCCAGATCTGGTGTCTTCATCAAAGTCGTTGGGTCATGAATGGCATCTTTGTAAGTTGCATGCAAATACTTTATAAGCCTGAGTAACGTCAAATTATGTTGGATTCTTTACTTGTTAAACAAGCCGAGTGCATTGTCATTTCGTTCACAACAGCGGAACATTAGTGCGAATGAAGTTCGAGTTTTCTGAAGTAAACGCACGCGAGATGTGAACTAGTATTCGAGGCTGACCTGAATGTTTAACATAAATGTGTGCATGTTGGAGATTGGTGTTATTGCAGACGACTTGTGAACGTCTCTCAAGCCTGTGTCCTCTGACAAACGAATACTGAGTCCCAGACGGGAATCGAACCCGCAACTTTCTAATGACCGGTGAGACTATTAACCACTGAGCTGCCAAGACAACATGGTGAGCTAAGGTGCATGTTTGTCATATGTGCTACCTGTGCAGAAGCCACCATATGATAATAATGGGAAAGACATGCTCATGTGACGAGCTTGCATCTTAGCTCACCGTCTTGGTCTTCGTGGCTCAGTCGTTTTAAGACTAAGTGGCATTATTAGTGACTTGTTTTTATACCTTTGCGTTACAATGCTGAGCTCGCTATAGCTGTCAAAACATTCACCTTCCTAAGGTTAAACAGAAGAAATTCTGCTATAGATGGCTGATAATTCATTTAATACTTAGATATTTGCCTGGGAGGAACTGAAAAGGATTTGAGAAAGAACCTACTTTCGCAGTTGTTTAATGATTGTAAATTCCTGTTTTTTAGCCGAAGAAACCAGCAATTCCAGAAAGTTTGCAACCACGGCCTAGTGGATCCACGGTGGACTCAAATGTTGTTAAGAAACTGCTAGATGAAATAAACATTCTGAAGGACTCAATTGGGTCCATTAGTAAGGATTTTAAAGAATATGTACAAAGAAGTGAAAAAAGGTTTGAAAAAATAGAGAAAAGGCTTCTTGATGAAATAGAAGATATAACAAAAGAATTGGATGAAGAGAAAAAGGCTCGATCGGCAGTAGATGTGGAAGTGAACAGGTTACGAAAATTAATTAAGAATCAAATGGCTTCATAACGGGTTTTCCGATTAAATTAAATTTCGTGGATCATTCTCCTTGTCAGATTACAATTTTTAGAGAATGATGATATTTGTAATTAGAAGGTTTTCAAGGTGATTACAGTAATTTAGAAATAATTTAGATTTAGAATTTTGATATTATTAGATCTACCAATATTTTAGTAATTTGTTAAACAAAATGTGCAGTAATGTTGACCAGCTATCACAATGTTAATTTAAACAAAATTTTGGTTAACGCGAGAAAGTGTACAATTTTCGGAAGGCATTCGTCAAGGGGAGAGATGCCGCAGAGAAGGAGTTAAATTTTGGGATTTATATTCAGACCGGTATTTTTTCAAGGGAAGATTAAGTCAACCCTTGATAAATGTTGTGAACAAGTATCGGTGGCGGATTTTTGAAAAATTGCAGAAATTTTATTAAGCTTGCGAAGAGATTGATCAGCTCACTAAAATTGTAGGAATAGCGCTAGCCGTCCGTTCATTAAGTCCTTCCTGTCATTATAGGTCCTCGGTGACCTATGGAAACTTTAGTATTTAACTCTGGCTAACGCCAGACGATTTTACTCGTCAAGGGGAAAGTCCAGAGGAGGACAGAAAAGAGTTAATGAGACCCTAGTTCAGCGGCTCAGTTCAAATTAACTCCGATTTCTCTGTTATGAGCGTACCTTAATTTTCTTTTCTTTCAACTTATTTGCAAGACACGAAGCACATGTAAAAAAACCCTCGACATCCGTAATTACTAAAATTAAGCTGACGCTGTAAGGACTTCCTTTACCATTTACAAGAATCATGATGGTAAACCCATTGCAGGTTGCTATCAAATGTGTGGAATGAGTTGCTTTGTTTTTGGTGGTAAAGTGAGTGAATGTTGTAGAATAGTTTAAAATCATTCTGGCAAATTTTAGATGAAATACCATTACATGTAAATAAGTTGAATTTTTTGTAAATTTGATAAAAGTGAAGAATGAGATAACTTTAGTGGGCGTTTTTGTATCTTTCAGTACCTGTATATTATAGTCTACCAAACCATGAACAAGTCAATTTGGCAAGTTCTGGCGTGACGCTAAAAATATCCAGTCTAGATCAATTGTCCTTGTAGTTCTGGTTTAGTCAGTCCTCAGATAAAGTGCTGAATCCAAAAGATGAAAGTTTAGTAACTCACGTAGTGTTCACGCAGAATTGGTTCTTTCAATTGGTTCTGATAAAGCGACTGTTTTTCTGACGTAAATCTCCATGTAGATTGCAAACTTGCTAATACCCACCGGCCAATGGAGCCGGGCGCAAACCTTTGGTCCGACTGAATGGCCTCAGCGGCTAAACGGGTTTTTTTATCAAACTTATAATATTCTGCACGCAGTAGGCAAAGCTGAAATCTTTCCGTAAAACTTTGCTGCAAGTAATCTCAGAGGACGACAAATAGCTATTCCGAGTATCAAATTTGAAATTTTCTTGCCAAGGGAAGCATTGTGAGTATAAAAAATGGCATGTCGACGGATATTAAACTTAACAGATCTCTGTTTCTTAAACATCGAGGAATTAGAAAACATTTTAGCATTCAAGTTCGCTAAAAGGGTTCCGGTGGTGCAAGACTGGACACGTTTTGAGCTGAAGTTTTGTATATATAGGTTAAAGTATGAGGGAGAGGTTTTTATTCAACTGTGAAGACCGAGGCGCACAGCGCCGAGGTCTTTAC
>JBAHVQ010000380.1:1360607-1422385 GCA_036872915.1 Nanipora kamurai | reverse complement strand
GTTTTAAAATGGAGGTCATTATGACGAAATTAATGACCGACGAAAAACAAAAGAATATGGTCTCATGAGTTTATAATTCGAGATCTTATCCGTGACAACTAAAGTGAATAAACGAAAGTAAGTTTGTCAGAAACAACACTTTTAAGAAATCACCTAAAAGGCGAGCAAAAAGAGCCCTTGACTCAAGTGGGAGATCTCTCTCTCTGCAACAAAGATGTCAAGCACAATCGCATACTAAATGGATTGACTTAAAAGATCTCGAGTATCAGAGGTCTCGATGCATGCATGCATGTTGCCTATCCAAAAAGTATTGCCCACACATTGACAACATATCTTGAGTCCCGCAAGATTTTTGACATCAGCTGGAACATGTCAAGTCGGTGTTGGGTTATTCATTTCAGGAAAGGTCAGAAATCTGAAAAAAAAACAAAAAACAAACTTCCTTGAGGTTTGCTTGATAAGCTTAACGCGTACATTGGGAGTCGTTTAATCAGCTCTTGAAGTCGTTTGTTGGGTATTAATCCTGCCATTTCGAACAATATTATCGTCTTGCCAATTCTGTACAAACACATCCAAGTGGAAGCTAAAGTCATAGTGAAGAAAAGCATGCCGTCTACTTCAATGAAAGTCAATGAGTTGAACTTCTCCGTCTTAACGTAGAATTCGTTATTTGTTCGAACCAACTACGCTGATTCCTTGACTTAACCGTGTTTGTTCTTCCAAACGGTAGGCTCGGTAAACTGTCGTTGGATGATGTCTTCGAGATGTGTCCATCACATATCTTTGCAGAAACATTAAGCGGAAGAATTACTGAGTTACTTTCATTATTATATTTAGAGCTGGTACGGCCCAGCTTATGACTTTCTAAAGATAAGAACCTCTTATTTTCATCATAACAATCCTCGGCTGCAAAAGAACTTTCATTAGGAACATAGTCATTCTGCGTGAAAGATGGCTTGAAATCTAGGAGGGAAGTGGGTAACTTTTCCTTTCTACTTCTATCTCAAGGAGTCTGTCTTTTCCATTGTTTCTTAGGACCTTGGTGAAGTAATTCTAAGTTATCAAACTCAACATTTTTTCTTGCAGAACAACTCGTGGCTCTTCTTAGACGAGACGGGAAAGACCGTTCCGTTTCGTCTGATACTTTCTTAATGCTAGGCCAAATAGCCAACTCGCAATCCACTTTCTTATCGCCAGTTTTCCGGGGCACAATCTGTGAAACATCAGTGACTAAACGTTTTGGCGCCGACAAGTCTCTTTTCCTTAAACCACAACATTTCTTATCAAGGCTATCAAATTCAGACATTTTCGTGGAACTCCTAGACTTGGCGACGAGTTTCTGATCATTGGCGTTGTTATAAGTTTCAGGATTGTCTCTCTCAAACCATATATCCAAATCATCTGCACTGATGCCAGAGGTGAACCGTTCCATTCCTTGAAATAGGAAATTACTATATAGGCTGTAGCCCTTACTTATCAGAAAAGGTAACGAACCCTAAAAATTCGAGTTCGTTGGAGCCTAAGAATGAGTTGGAAAAAGACCTATTCCATAAGTAGAAACTTTGCCCACACAATTGTTCGTTCACAAAGATCAAACGAACGTAGTTGACAGTTAGTCAAATATCACTAGGTGACTATTGATAACAAACTGTCGTCATCGTTTGTCATTAAAATAATATTGGTTGTATATGTTTGTCACGGTGCACAACTTTATCGATATTTCTAAAAATAATCGCAAAAAAGGTAGGAGAGTAGATCGCATGGAGAATAAAGATAACACATCTTCTGGCAAGAGTTAAGAAAGAAACAGAAAAATCACGACATAGTCTTTATTATCTTGTCTTGTTTTGACAAGGCATTTCTAAATGTATTTATGATACAAAAGCAGTAGAAAGAATTAAGACGTCAATAAACGAAGCAATTTGAAATTATTTATGGGAGCTGTGAATTTGCCGTCCAAGTCCATACGCCGTCATTCCCGACTGAGACGCTCCCTTGTTTGTTCCCATTTGTAAACCAATCACATTCTGACCTGCTTTGAGTTGTTCATCAGTAAAGTTTCGCACGTTTCTGGCAGATTCACCTCCTTGCACCTAAATTAGAAATAAATATTTATGACAAAAATAGTCTACAATTAAAATTAAGTTATTGTTATTAAAATAACAGCCGATAAAAGAGCATAAAAGAAGTCAAAACGATAACAAGTCAACAATCAAAACACTATCAAACGCCTTCGTCGATCTTTTCATAGGTGCAGAAGGACACTATAAGACGTAACAGTTTTCATTCAAGGAATGCAAGACAGCAGTTTAATGTGAGTTTGTTCTTTGAAAAAATTACGTCCATAGTAAACAATCCGATCACATTTTCGAAACAAAAAACACAATCAAGACCAAGAAACAATTCTAAAGCAATGGGACATTTTTTATATATCCCTTAATTCTTTTCTAAGCACTGCGTTCATTTTTACTTAAGTTTCTCTCATTACAAATACATTTATTGGCCCATCAGGCTGGACGATGTAGAGAAAATTTCAAAAAGGACGGCGACCCACAAGAAACATCGAATTGCAGTCGTGGGGTCTCGAACTTCATGCAAAAAGGTGACGTAGAAAAGTTCTTGTTTCTGTTTATAAACTTTTGGACAGTACATCTGCCTTTTTAAATGCATGTTTCATTGAGTAAATTTCCCCATGAGAATTTAAAAAAAACCCAGTAATGGACAGAATCAGATTGGAGGAATAAATTAATCGAACTTTGAATAATTTAATAGCGGGATTCAGTACGTTACCGAACAAATACGGTACTTTCGAAGGCAGATGACCACGACTTTTCCACAAAAATCTATTGATAATTACGACTAAAAAAATTCAATAACTTCAATAGTTGAAATTTTCAATCTTTTCAGTGAATTAAGAGAGAGGATCCGTAACATACCATTTACAATGTATCTACTTGTTTTGGGACTTACAGATAATATTTGGCCTTACTCAATTTTTCATGGTCAAAAGCTTTGATTGGATGGTCATTTTTAAACTAGCAATGATGGACTGGTGGAGGTCTTTTGTTATCCATGAACCATGGTTATTGAGTATAGTGAAATCCTGTCAAACTAGGGTGTCATTGGGGTCATGCAACTCTCATTCAAAATTCAAATTGAGGCTTTAATTTTTTAATGTTTACATGATGCAGTTCTTTGGAGAGCATTGCATCATCGTTGATATGCCATGATCTCTGTTTCTTTGGTCTCCAGGGGAACTTAATCTCTAAATTTTCTAATTTTTTAAAAATTTCTAATTTTTTATTTATTAGTATGCATAAGTGAATATCGTTGGAGACAATAAAATACTTAAGCAAAGCATCCACCAGTTTAAAAGTGCCTTTTTTTCACATGTCAGGACAGTGATTAAAGATCCACCCACACCTTGGGAGAATTTGTATAGGTCCCACAGGACTATGGCCTTCCACAAATCCTGACTTGGCTTTTGAGAACATTTAATGAATGATCTCCCTGATGTAGTGGTATCTTATGCATATACTTGTACTAATACCATGCAACTAAAACTTAAGTTATACTCAATTTGGTTAATAATTTTTTTGATTTGGGGGTTAAAGGGGGAGGATAGAGTTGATAACTGCAGAGAAAATGATATCCATATCACAACACAAAAGCCCAGCTATGTGAATGTATGAATGTACAAATATAAACATAACTGAGGTTTCTTTTGATATTAGAAACAAGATTTGATTTGCAACTGGTAATGGTCAGTACTGAACTTATTAATATTTTCCATCATCCTATTTGGGGGGCAAGCCTCTTGTCCTGCAGTGCTTTCTCCTGCCTTCAAATTAGAACAAACTTAAAAAAGCAAACCCCACATATTTAAATTTATCCAACTTATGCTAAAACTCTTTTTAAATAAATTACTTACCTTTCTTTTCAGTGCTAAAATACCATTAATAACCTACAGAGCAAATAGAAAATATACATGCTGATAAACAAGATGAATTCAAACACACCTAAAAACAACACTTACAGAGCAATAAAGTAAACAAATTGTGTACAGTTTATTATTATAAATCCTTATAAAGTTAAAAAACAACAAACAGACAGGTTTTACCTGGGGTATGTTTTGTTTTTCATAAAGATCAACAGTTTGGAATAGATCAGTTTTTGCTACACCCAGTGCTTCACAGGTTGCGAGGAAATTGCCAATGTTTTCCATCTGCAATAGATAATATATCATTATTTTATCATATAATGATGAAATACTAGCTGAAAAAACATTCAGAATAAATAATAATTTTACATTTACCATTTTGAAAGCCATTTTTGACTCATTAATTTTCTTTACTGATCCAGGTTTTAAGGCATTTGCAAGACTGAAATCAAGTTCTCAACTGAGTTAGTATTTGCTCACAGTTATTGGTAGGAAACAAATCTGATAATTAAAGACTCACTGGCATAAAGTGACTCCATCTTTAAGAGCTTCATGAAATGTGCCTTGTATTTGTCTTCCTGACTTTTGTTGGATAAAATCAATGGCTTCTTTTTCCAAAGCTGGATCATATTTGGCTGCTTTCTAAATGGATTTAAAGGAATAATATGGTCCAGCTATCAGAATACTCAATTGTTTCAGCTACTTATTAATCTATATAGTCACATGGTTACTCATAGTGTGGGCCCACACTCTTTCAAAATTATATATGCTGTGTAAATTGACAAATATTGTTCAAAAATATTATGCAAAAAACTGAAGGTGTTCTAGAAAATAGAACAATTAGTGTTTGACAGCATAGATCCAAGGAGGTTCTAAGAGATTCTCTCTCAAAAACTGAAATTATCTGATATATTGAGATGAGAGCTTTGTGGAAGTTGTTGATATATTTTAGTCTGATACACTTATTCTTTTTGAAAGAGAAAGAGAACAAGAGACAAGCATGTCTTTCTCATAAAATGCATTTATTTTGTTTGTCATTTTCATTACAAAGAAATGTGCATTTCAAAGACCAAGAATGTTCTAGATAATAACAACTATTATAATGTATGTTTCATCATATGTATTATATATATGCTTCACTATTGTATAGATGTTTCAATGCTGTTGTTCAGTGTTGTTTTTCCAAGCTTTTACACTGGATCTGCATATAGTGCTATGTGAAAATGTATTTCCCAAAAATGTTGTTCAGACTTTTGATTAATCATAAATTTCATGACTTTTCTAGAATGTTCATAGGTATTTAAGTGGACCAAGTTTACAAAAAAAATAATATGAATTATCACAATTATGCAAACTGACATGATGTCTACCCTACATAATGCTGGACAAGTGAAGAAATTCAAAGAATAATAATGACCTAAATTAAGTGTGGCAAAATTGTCACAGGAGAAAAGAAGAGTCTCTCCAGAACATTCTTGACCTAGCTGACTGTCTCAAGGTTATGAGATGAGGGATGGTATTAGTATGGCGAGACAGACTAAGAAAAAGATAGACAAAGAAAGACAGAGAGAAAACAAGGAAGAAAGACTGAGAGGGAGACAATAAAGAGATTGTTACAGTGAGAGAGCAACAGTAAGTGGGAGAGAGAGACAGTAAGAAAGGGAGCAAATAAGGTCTTTTATTTCATAACCATAGCTCTACTGAAATCCTGAGCTTCACCACAGAGTTACATACATTTCTAATTCAATGCCAGTCTTAATATTTGCTTGGGTATACCTTTTCAACCACAAATTCACCTAAACTCAATTGCATACTTCACCAAGCAGATGGTCTGCAAAAGTCCAGGTATTGACCTTTCCTAACCACAATCCAACCCAGAATCTGGGGTCTGAGAACACTCTAATTTGGTCCTAGTTGACTAACCTACATGTACTCTGAAGTTTAAATCCACAGATTTTCAACTATAATTACTCATATGCACATAATTTTCTTTTTTCAGATCAAAAGATGAAGAAATTAAAAATAATTTGATAGTATTCTTTGTCGTAAAATTGCACCATCGGATATCATTAGAAATGCCTGATGGTAGTCAGCTTATTTTTTTTCATACTATTGAACAGAACTTTAGTCACTGCGGCTAATGATATCGATCACAAAGACCCGCGACATTTCAAAATCTAATTCTCTATTTTCTCTTACTGAATGTCAGCACACTTCCCAGCAATCATTAAAATAGAACAGATGTCCTTGCTTCCATCCATTATTTCGGGGAAATTTTCAAAAAGCTTCGAAAAGGGATCGTTATCTTTTAAAGTAAACGTGACCGGTGATTAAAGGTGAGTCTCTCGTACGGTAAACAAAGTTTAGGAATTTAAGAAAATCTCACCTTTGCTTGAAGTTCAGCAGTCATTCCAAAGCCTGTTGGTCTATTAGCCATCTTGATTCGTCGTATTCTACACTTCTAACACTTCTACCTCAGCTGCTTTGCCTTGCAGTTAAAACTTTTACAAGCTGGATACGTAAACAATTTATGCAATCCACGCCCGAGACATTCCATCGAAAGATTACGTTGATACGTGGTGAATAATTAAAACTGCCGACATTATTGTGACACATAATTGAAATAATTGCGGAAATAGTAATACTTATGGTTTACCTGTCGTCCACAAAAAAAGAACAATGTTCTGTAATAATAATAATTCTAAGAGAAATCAGTGTGAAATCTTCAGAGCTGTGAATGACAACATTATGGATTGCAAGTATATTACGAAGATTTAATATAACTATGTAATATAATAAGAACAAACTGCACATTAAACATTACCATATATGGCTGTAGGCAGCGACTAATAACCACCACAAAAGTGCAACGTTTGGAGTCAGGAGTGGTTTCCTGGGTGTTTTTGGCAAACTATTATCAATATGTCTGTAAGTTGTCTCGCTTAGTCTGTTCAAATGTCTGTTTGTATTTTTATAGGAAAATGTGACAATAATAGCCTTGCGACCAAGGTAAACATCACCCCCAAACTCGAGCCGCAAGATTGAAGAGATTCTGGCGTGAGCTAGCGAGAAACTAAAAAAAATTGCGCAAACATCATGAATTTCTTTGGCACTGGGCAAACTGTCGTTAAATATGCGGTCACCAATACTAATATTAATTATTAAGTACAACCTGTTCAGTTTATTTTTAATATACGCTTGAACCTAGTTGCGTACATTTCAAGCAAAATATCTGTCGGAACAGGCCTTCTCCTGTTCGATTCCCAGCCGGCGGTTTACCTCTTAGAATGAACGATTTTGACATTTGAATATTTACTTTGAATTCCCACGGACTCCACTTCGTATATCGAGTCTATATTTCCTAACGTTCCTTGGTCTAAGATGTTCTAATATAATTATCTTGTGGCATTCAAATCCACAATAACTTATAGGTGGTGTGCAACAAATTTGCAGAGATTCAAGCGATAAAGATATTTTCGCCATGTTGGGTGAAATAATAATTGCAAATAAGGAAAATATTCTGTTAAATTCAACCAACATGGCGGCAGTGACGTAGCATGCGCACCAAGAATAAAACTGATGCAAATGTAATTTATTCAAACTTGTTCTTTAACCCTTTTACCACCACGGGCGGTATTATTTTACTTTGGGTAACGCCAGACGATTTTACTCGTCAAAGGGGGAATTTAGCAGTCAAAGGGTAAAGCGAAGGATCATAAGAAAAGTGATGGGGGGTGGGACATTTTGGTCACGTTGGCAATTTGTATTGAGGTTGGTCAGCTAGATGGAGATGATGCTACAAGCATTACACATTTTTATATGGTTTAACTGGCAGGATGTGAATTTCCACATTATCAGTGGGAACCTTAACCAGAAAAATGTTGACCCTAGGTCCTGATGGGCAAACCCAGGACTGCATTTAAACTTATCTGGACCTCCCCCAACCAGGTTTGTCCAATTTTGACCCCTCAGCTGTACACATATATTGATATGAAGGGGCAACATTCTCCTGCTCAATTTCATCTGTGAACTTTCTGGCTGATTTATACAATCTATTATTACTATTGACTATTATTACTTAGATTGCAGAAAAAGTCTCAGATATCAGGTCAAATCTTAATTAAACCAGAAAAACAAACTTGTTTTCATGTCACTCAGCAGTATATCTACAAACTCACACAATCTTGTCAATAACAATGGGTACAGTGCCCATTACAGGTTCATGACAATTATTGTTTTGTGTTTAATATACATAGACTAATTTCTAATTTCCCTTCATGTTTATCTGTCAGGTTTCCCTGAACATGGGTGATTTTTCAAGAATAGAAATAGATCACGAACATGCAGATATTGTAAGTGTATTGTAGTCAGACAGATTTTGGTATAAAATTCCTGGACTAATGTCTAACTGTCCTTTAATGTCTGTCTGTCAGGTTTCTTTGAAAATGGATAAATGTTCAGAAAAGGAAATGGATCAGGAACACCCAGATACTGCAGAAAGTTACAAATCCACAAAATATAATTTTCATGAGTTAGGAACACACTTAAATAAAATAGCTGTAAAAATATCTCCAGTATCACCATATCTATGGCAACAGCATAAGAAAGTTACTTCAATTTTTCTTTTGGTAATAGCACTTGCTATTTACTGTATCATTGGAATAATGATATCTGGTTTCCAGAAATGCATTGTACTGTTTGTTTTCCTTATTACAACCACCATAATTATGTTACATATGGTTATAAGAGATTATTTTGGCAAGCAAATACAAATTTTACTGATTAGTCCACTCAACAGAAAAATTGAAGAAAACTGGAGCATCTTGAAATGGTATGTCAATGTCTAAATAACACTATATTATGCAATTATATGCTAAAACAGATTACTGTATGTATATTTTAGGCATGGAAGTTACATGTCTCCAAATGATTTAGGAAAGTAAGGGACAAAACTTTCTAGGGCACCCAAACTAACTCTTGCCTCCTTACACCTCAGCTGCTGTTCAGAATTATGAGCCATCACAATCAAAAACACGTAGCTACCTCTTCAGGTTTTTGTGAAGATTTGAATAAGATTTGAATTGTAATTTACAAACTGAACTTTTATTCCATTAAACACATGTCAAGTTAAAGCTTAATGAAATATATATTTCAATATGTATGAAAGAGAAGTCTAATGTTACGTAAGTTTAACTGCACAAATTGACAAATCGTTAACATACTTCCTCCTCCTGTTTTACTTATAGGTTTCGGTGTGGTTTATTGTTACTATTGATTTTATTCTGGCTCCTTCTGGACACCATAAAGGATTTAAAAAGATTAAGATCTGTGGCAGGACTAGTTGTATTTATACTTCTTGCCTATCTGACGTCAAAGTACCGAAAGAAGGTAGATGGAAAGCAATGTTCAAACTAAAAACTTAAGGAGATGCCCTTGTAAACTAATAATTCCTTTTTTTAATATTTGTATGCATACTTACAGGTAACGTGGCATCCTGTTCTATGGGGTCTAGCTCTTCAATTTATTTTCGGAATTTTGATTTTAAGAACAAAAGAAGGATTTGATGCACTGAAGTATGTTGGAGATAAAGTGACAGAATTTTTGGATTTTACAGTAGTTGGTGTTGAGTTTCTGTTTGGAAAATCCTATTATTTGCATTTTATTGCATTTAAGGTAAAAATAAAGTGCTTTGCTGGAATGAATATATTTTAAGTTGCTTGTTTTACATTAGATTATTCTTTCTTTTTTAGGTTTTAATGGTTGTTATTTTCTTTAGTTCAGTGACCTCTGTTCTTTACTTTCTTGGCATTATTCAAGTTGTTATCATTAAACTAGCATGGCTAATGCAAATCACTTTGAAAGTGTCTGGAGTTGAAGCCCTCTGTGCTGCATCTAACATATTTGTTGGCTTGGTAAGCATTCATGAAATCAATCATTTTCTATTTGGTCAAAAATAATGAATATGTGTCTTTATACAATAGTACAGATTACGAGCCAGATATATCATAATCCATTATTTGTTTAGATTTTTATTGGTTTGTTGAAGGTTGAATGTCATAAGACTGCATATCCTGTAGTAAATGTTGCAAACTCTACATCGGTGAAACTGGCCGACGTCTCTTGGACAGATTTGCTGAACATCTCGGCTCCGTAAAGAACAATGATGTTGATAAACCCGTTTCACGGCATTTTAATAGCACTAACCATTCGATTGCTGGCATGAAAATCTGTGCCGTCGCACAAATTTCCGGGAGTAACGATAGCCGGAAGAGACAAGAAAGACGTCTCATTTTCAAACTTCGAACCATTTATCCCTATGGAATCAACAAGCGCTTTTCTTTCCTTTAATCTCTCACTAAGTTACTGTTTTTGTCTTGCAGGGGCAGCTAAAAACGTTAGCTTGTGAGCTTTATTCTCTCAGATTTTATTTTAGTAATTATTTCAGTTCGTCTCATGTATCCCTTCACAAGCTAATGATTTGTCTAGCAGGGGCGGATAAATACATTGGCTTGAATCCCTTATTTCTTTTCAGCTTTTTTCATTTATTGTTTTTATGACATTTTCCTTCTCACAGGTTAATGATTGTTCCCAGCATAGAAAGCACTGGCTTGTATACCTTATTCTCTTGGGTTTTCTTTTGTTTTAACCCGTTGCTCATTACCTTTTGCGTATTTCCATTCCATTGAGGCCTCTGCCGGGTCCTCCCCCTCTTCGGTTAACTGATCGACGTTTTAAAATAGCAAATGACCATCTGATCATTTACATCTCATTAACTAGTTTGTTATCGATTTTTGAGTCCTATTGGTCATCTTTTTGTCACATGATCTCTTCTCAATATAAAAAGACCACCCACATTTTTTAGCATGTTACGTTTCAATCCCACGGAGGGACTTCGCTGGAAATGTCAGTTTAACTGTTTAACCATTCTTAAGTTCCGGTAGTTTCCCGAATCTTTTGATTATCTACAAACAGTTCAATACTGCCGACGCAGCACTCTACTTTTATACCCTTAAACGAACTATGGACGGAACCGTTTTGTTCAATGTATCTTACAAACCATCCATATGTATACAGTGTGCACCAAAAATGTACTCCCCATCAAACATTTGAGCAAGTCTATTTTAAAAGGTAGAGGTAAATGACATAGACATGTCGATGTGGAAACCCCTGTTCTTATCTCATATCTTGTGAAAATTATACAGAATTCGATCTTAAAATAATTCTGACGTTTCAGGATGTGTATTACTGTGATTATGTAATACGAACGTCTTACTTGTATTTATTCTGATAATATCATATGACACCATTCCACGCACACGCGCTAATATGCTGTTAAAATTTGACGTACACAAAGTCTTTGCGAACATGTTATCTCTTCAGTTTTCACATATGGTTTCACGTTACTCGGGCTTGAAATTTTTTGAAGTAATGTTTAATAAACGAGCAGCAGTGTTTTATCGGGTTTTTGAGCCGATAAAACACGTTCTGCGAGTTTATTGTGAACGGCTTCAAAAATAAACTCCAAAAAGCGTGTCCCCGTGGGGTTCAAACAATGGCTCACATTGTCAGAGGAAAATATTTGCATAACAGAAAAACAAGTTTTACCTTATTAGTATTCTTTATATAAAGAATAGTAGTAAGGAGTGCTGTATCAGATATAAAGTCCATGCACGTGACGTATTATCGGTGACTTGATGGGCGAAAATGCTCATCAATTATTCATACGTTTTTGAAATGTAGCTGATAAAACTAGCGTTCATGACCCGACGTTTCGATACGCCTGTCCATGTCTTCAACAAGCGGTGAAGCCAGAGTAGTTGAGGATGTAGCCTGAGTTGGGAGGACGGAAGCGCAGAATAGTTTAAAAAAAAAATCATGCTTTAGTCATAAGTATTGATGTCCTTTAATATTTATTACCTCAGATAGAAGCACCACTTCTACTCGGTCAGTTTGTTGAAAATGTCACCATGTCTGAACTTCACTCTATTATGACAAGTGGTTTGGCAACCATAGCAGGAGGTATGTTTGCAGCCTACATTAGCCTTGGAGTGGACGCTCACCACGTGCTGTCAGCATCAGTAATGTCTGCCCCAGCTGCACTTGCAGTTTCCAAGTTAATGTATCCTGAAACAGAAACACCAGCGACGTCAGGAGTCCATGAAATACGTTTTCCAAAAAGGTGAGAATTGTCACCCAAAACGTATAGTATTAACTACTTATTGACCCAGCGTGAGGTCTGTACAATGAAATATCCGACCAATGTTTTTAAGTACGGACTGGGCGAGGCGAGGCGAGATCCGTTGAAAACAAACGGCGGTCCAATATTTCAATGTACAGACAGAACAAACGGGGTCAATGAGCTTTTGATTTGCTTGGCCTTGATTAATGGGCTTTTTTAATAAAAATCTTCGAAACTTCCACCAGGGAAGGCAACATCCGAGACAGCAGTCCGTATAGAGAAAAAGACGGACCGTAGATTAACCAGTTCAGGATATGAGAAAACAATATAGGCCAATCATAATAGCTGATACTATGGTTGTCACCGGTTTGTCCTGGAAACTAGGCAAAAGAGTTGTTCTACCATTGTATTGACTAATTCTCTTTGCGTTCATGCCCTTGTGTTTCATTAAAATTTCAGTGCAAACTCAACCGTGATATCTCCTGCTCTTCATCATTAATTATGTAAGCAAGAAATATATTTAATCTTTTAAAATAGGAATGAGAAAAATCTTATTGAAGCAGCTGCACAAGGTGCATCAGTGGCCATTGGTCTGGTTGCCAATATTGGCGCGAACCTTATTGCCTTTTTTGCATACCTGGCATTTATCAACTCAGTATTGTCCTATTTGGGAAGTTTGGTTTTACATCCAGAGCTTTCGTTTGAGGTAAGATATTTAATGCGGACGACCAACAAACGTTCGTCAAGCTGGTAACCTCAGAAAAACGATTTCTGAGCCCTAGACGGGAATCGAAACCGCAATCTTCTGATGTCCGGTGAGACGCTCCAACCGTTGAGCTACCAAGACTCAGATGGTGAACTAGGGTGCATAAGCGGAAGTCACGATATGATAATGATGATGGAAATACTAAATGCCGAACACACGAACCATATTAGTGTTCAGTATTTAGTTTATTTAATATAATTGGTGAAATAAAAGTATCGATGTGACAATTTTAGAATATATTCATCGTTAAAATTTAGCTTCATTTTTTTCTTGTAGTTGATCTGTTCATATCTTTTTGCACCTTTTGCATTTTTAATGGGAGTTGATTGGGATGACTGCACTACAGTTGCGAGGCTCATTGGTGTCAAGACATTCCTCAATGAATTCATAGCTTTTGGTCAATTATCTACATTTATAAAAAATAGAAAAACAATGAATGGTGGCCCAGTTTTGTCTGTGAGTGCTAATAAAATATTTAATTTTATTATTATTAATTTAATATATTAAGCGTGGACATTGTGACATTTACACGAGGTACAGAGACATCTACAGTATGTATGAAATAAGAATGGAAATAGAAGCTAAGCCCTCAATAAGAGCCAACAAATGCATACCAGAAAAAAGTCAGTAGCTTATATAGGCCTTCCATTTATACTCATAACAATCACCACCAAGATTTATGCCAGAGCCGATGAAAATGTCATGCCATGTTGAATGCTTTCTTATCATGTCCAATGAGAAATCAGAACTCAGAACTATTTTCTCGACTGGACCTATTATTAACCTATTGGGCCTATTATTAACGCATGCTCTATTTCAGTTGAGATCAGAGACAATAGCTGTATATGTCCTAACTGGCTTCACAAACTTCTTATCAGTTGGAATATTTCTTGGAGGGTATGGTCAGCTAGCTCCCAGTCGCAAGACTGACATGGCAAAAATAGCAATCCGTGGTTTGGTAGCTGGAACCTTGGCATGTATGATGACAGCATGTGTTGCTGGTAAGTGAAATAAATATTTCAATTTTATCAATAATTCATGAGAAAAACACAAAGGAAGTCATTACCGAGACGTGGTTTGGATATCTGAGGAAGAAATTGCATAAATTAAGCCAACTTTCACCTCGACTTTCTCTTCAAATTCTGATTCTTTTGAGATGCAATACCATACACTCGAAAGCCATGACTCCTCGTGTATGATGTATTATTTCACCCTTTAACCCTCAGGTGCCTCCTATCACAGATTAAAATTCCATAATGTGATTTCAAAGTGGCAGAATCAGGATGAAATGTTTCGTTCATTAATTTCCGAAGAAACTGACTTCAAAAAGATTTCAAAAAAAATTGGTTTGAATCCGAAATTTGAGCAGGAAATTAGTCAAAATAGCAAAAGTTTCCGTCGTGTACTGTTGACGGGTATTCTTGGTGTTGAACAAAGTAGAATCACAATCTTCATCCATGCAGCAAACACTTGTTACACCTGTGATTTTAAGGGCTTTTATTTAGAGTTGAGGATATCAAAATTCCGTTTTATGCTATTTTTGTAGGGATTTTGTATCAAGAAAACTGGGATCACATATCAACTGAAGCAAGAAACTCAGTTAACTAGTTATGAGTACTTATCAATGAGGACAGTTTTATATGTTAACAGTACATATTAGCATATTGCTTCAATGTTGTCAATTATGGTTGCCAACACACTACCTATATGAGTTTACTGATTATCACCACTCAATGTCTACTATGAATGTAAATGCTTTTATTTGGCACTTAATTTAATCTAACATTCTTTGTACTGGTAGAATGCATTAACCATCTGGTACTTTTTGCAGGGTTTTGTAAAGATCCTAAATACTATAACTGCCCAAATGAATAACATAATTAATATAAAAAAGTAAATGGTGTGATGATGTGATTCAATATATTCATGTCAGCATTGTCTTACGTGAATTGCGTATTAATTGCGTATGAATTGCGTGTAGACATAGTAAACAACTAAAAAGGTTGCCTGGCAAACTAATAAGAATAGATAATTAAATACAAGTTAGCTTGTAATAGAAAAATTGAAAAAAGTAAAATAAATAATAATAAATAAAAGCAAATAATTTAAACCAAACTACAGGATGTTGTTAAAAGGTCAGGTTCATTATAATATGATCCTTCTGCTTGTTGAGTTCAGGTTTCTCTAGCTGGATGTAGTAACTTTCTTTTAGTTTTAATTGGTATAAACAAAATGTACATCTCGTGTCAACTCAAGAGCTAAAAAATCTCTGATATTACTCGTTAATGCAATATATAGCCATCAACAATTTAACATTTTTATTAGCTTTTTCATATTTATTATTGCTTCATATTGAAATGTTGTGTTTACCGAACAAATGTCCTAATTTCCCGAATGTTGTAAATTTTTGAATTTTGGGGGTGCAACACCTCGCCAATACATCCCTACCCTACGGTCGTGCAGGACAGAACCTATAATTTCGCGCAAGTTGCGCAGTCGGAAACCTAATTAATGTTTTCAAGTGCGGCCTTGTAAGCGCAAATTCTCAAAAAAACAATATCGCAAGCAGCATCTACGCGTTCGTTAAATTTCGACATTCTGTTGAGCCAACCTTAAAATTGGTTCGTTTTGGTTTCATTTTTTGAAAATACATTGCACTTCCTCAGGGACGATGCATATATCTGTACCAAATTGGACGCTCGCACGAATGTGTTTATCCTGCTCGACTTTGTGAGCCAATGGTTTCTGCTTCGTGGCGGCATGTAATATTTTTATATTAGGTAGATGTTACGTTAAAAATTTGAATAAATTTGCATTAATGATGTTAGTTGTTACTCCGAGTGACGAACCACACCGGACAAGTAGAGAAAACTCTACTTGGCCCGGCAGGGATTCGAACCCGCGACCTTTGATTTACTAGTCCGACGCTCTACCAACTGAGCTACAGGTCAAGTTGGGAGCGTATCGCGAAATTGATGTTACTTCCGCTCTTGATATTTCGAAACATATACTAGTTTCTTCGATATTGGGACATTTTAAATCCAGTCTGTTTTTTTTTTTTTTGAACCCGAGTTCATTCTTCTACTCAAGCCAAATTTGCATTAATTAGATATTACGTTAGAAATTTGATTCAAAACTGATCTTCATATAGGGTCGCGGATCGTCGTTAAATTTAGTTTAGGGCCCTGCGGAAAATGAGATACAGTATGCTCTTGAATTTCAAGAGGTCACGAGGTTTAGTTACAATGCTTATCACGTTATCAATTCACGCACTTTCAAGCAAGGTATAACTTGCCAATTTGCCATCAGAAAGGAACCAAAGTGAATAAGATGCGTTTGGTTACTGTTGAACCCATAATTTTTGTTTACGTATTTGCATCGGCTTTGATTCAACCGTTGCTTCAGCAATATATATACAGTGAGCTGAGTAAAACATATAATTTTACTAAAGGTGAAGAGGAGAAAGTGTGCGTAAATGGGACGAATGCTGGCCATAACATTACGAAGTTGGAGAACCTGGTGCATACGCAGACTTCTCATTGGTTTCTAGTCATCAATATATGCAGTGAGTGTCGAAAGAGTTCATTAACTAAACTGCTCTTAGGTAGCACAGATACAGTGGAGGTTTTAGTTAACTCCATTCTGTCCGTTCAGGTCCGTACATTATTTTGCCCAAAGCCAGAAGGGTCTGGAAACTGCTGAAATTTCTGATAGTAAAACTATCGTTTCGAACGAAACCCTTGGTCAGAGTGAACCGAGAGGCCTTCCCTCAAAACGTCAGTTCTCCCTTCTGCCATCATACACATCGTTCAACACTGCCTACCCAGCACTTAACTTATTGTTTACATTATTTTATTCAAGTTAGCCCCCCTGTCGATGTAGCGATCAACGGCGAATTGCGATTATTTGGGGAAAGTCACCTTACTTGATCCCTACTTCTTAAGTAGAAAACGTCTAAAGCGAGCAATCTACGAAAGAACGAGAAAGCGAGGGGGGACCAAGCCAATTGCTGGGGAATTTAAAAGTTTGGAAGATTGCCGAACTTGTGTTGAAGAATTCTCGTCAGAGAGTAAAACGGGTTACCCGTTGCTGGAGGTCAGAGGCAATGACCTAGATGGACACTTTTGTTCTGCAAAACCAACCACAACCTGAATTGAAAAAACTATGATGAAACCTGGATGCTGGTGTTTTCTGGTTTTTTTGTCTCACAAGGGTGGGGGGCCCAAGCATGCCCTACAGGGGACCATGTACCCCCTGGTCCCCTTACTAGTACCACCATTGAGTGGTAGTGCATGCCAGAAGGTCCATAGAGAAGGGGATGCATTTGCAACCCCCATGGGCTGAGGAGGCCCACTTACTAATAGGGGCTGAAAAATAGTTGTACTGCTCATGTTTAAATTCAATAACTGTGCAGTTTGAAACTGAAAATCAATTAAATCAATTAAATCATATGTTGAAAAATTACCTGGGTGTCAGGAACCAGAACCTCTGTGGGAGCACATTACTTTAGCACCTGTCTTCACCACCCACACAAAATTCTGGCTATTGACTGAGTGTCTCACAAAATAATGTAAAAATATAGGATGTTGCACAGGCAGTATATAAAACAGTGTAGAAAATTAAAAAGTTAGTCGACTGTGTGACTAGGGTTTGATTTGGGCTACATCCAGTTGTCTGATTAACCAAGAGAGCACTTGAGCATTATATTCAGGCTAAAGCCAAACAACTACAATGGTTTGAGCCCTGGGTTAACCCTTTAATGCCTGAATCTTTTGTTTTTTGTACTCTTTGTTTTTGTTTTGGTCTCTCAGTTGTTCTTTTGTTCCAATAAATGGTGTCCAATATCTGGGACACTTGGTGCCTAAGGGTTAAAGTTACCTTGGTCCTGTATAACAGTATTGTCCAGTAAGGTAAGTTTACCAAGCACTGCAACTTGTCTCCAGGTGCTCCAATCAAATATAAATATACAAAATTAAACTTCACATCTTGTGTCAAGCTTTTTTACATTTGGATGTACAACCTGGATTTATTTTAACAAAATATGTTTTTATTTTTTTCTCATTTAAGTAATCACCAATGAAGATATTAGATGGAAAAAAGTCTGTCCATCCCTACACAGTGCATGAGGGATTTACTACTGGGGAAGCCCAATAATCTATCAGCCCAAATGAAGCAAGGAACATTTTCCAAAGAAAAGTTAATATTAAAATGTTAAAGTCAATATTAAACAAGTGAAGTTGAACTACGGTACAGATGTGAGAAATCATAGAAGTTTTGATCGAACCTACTTATATTCCAGACTGAAAAACTAAGAGTATCCAGGTACCTAGGTATTTTATAACATGGAAGAGATTAAATTACCATGTTGGTACAGGTACTATTGTAGTAGCCAAACATCTAGATTTGGAAAATGTCTAAACAGCTATCTTTATTTGCAAAAACCATAAACATAATAAAAAATCTTATTCAATTTTTTGGACTGGCTAAGATATGAATCTGTTAGATAAACTAAAAGAACACAGTTTTTCACAAAATATCTAAGGCCATGCAGTTAAACACTTTTCCTTGTGTTTTATACAATGGTTTGAAGAAAACTAATTGGGTTGGTTTGAAGAAAACTAATTGGGTTGGTTTTCAACCGTGGTTCGATCCAGAAAAAATTAAAGCAAGTTAATTTTATGTTGACCAACTCTTGCTATGTTGTTGCCAACAGTATGTATTAGCTATGATATAAAAGTAGAGTACTGCGTCGGCAGTATTCAATGGATTGTAGATAACCAAAATTGGGTTGGGAAAATACCAGACCTTACGTGTAGAGAAACTGAGGTTTTGTTCCTTTGTCTGGCCTTTGCTTCAAACATCAGTTTCTCTACACTTAAGTTCAAGCAGTTTCCCTACCCTTTTGTATTTATTAGAGCTTTGTCTCTTTTCTTGAATTAGCTTGTGTACCATCAGTTGTTACCACGCTGCTGATTGGATCATGGTCTGATATAGCTGGACGAAAACCAGTGTTGTTTATTGCTCTCACTGGTGCATTTGTACGATGTTTGATTATTTCGTTAACCGTTACGTTTGGTGAGTGTTTTAGTTATAGTTTAATAAATAATCTGGATACTTGCAAATTAAATGTACACCTTACTTGCCTGGTTCCACCACCAGAAGTAAAGCTGATCGTCAGTCTTCACTGCTTTTTATAATAATAGTAATAACAACATATGTCACTGTTATTGTAGCAGCTCAGAAGTCCAACCCAGTTCTCAATCAGAATGCGTAATCCAAACAATATATCGTTAAATATTTTTAATTAAATAAAGTGGTTCCTCCCATTCTTTAGGTCATTAGATCTGCAAATTAATAGAAAGACATAATTGTTTTGTTACTAAACTTTAGGTTATCTTTGTAGCAACTGATCAAAATACATGACATTTAAAACAAGTCAAGCTTATTCTATTTAGCAGACACGTGTGCCTTCTTCAACAAGTGGCTCAATTATTACCAAATATTCAAGTTAAAGTGTGATATTAAACTTCAGATTACACTATATGATTTAATTGTAGTTCTTGTAATACTAAATTTATATTTCAGTTAAACTAATTAAAATATTAATAAACTAAGTGCAGTTTCTTGCCAAAGAGTTATTATCTACATTATTACTGTTACCAGTATTATCATAATTATTGGCTTTATTATTATCATTATAATTACCATGATGATGATGATGATGATGATGATGATGATGATGATGATTAGTCCATGGAACTTTTGTATAGTATGTATATGACAAATTTGAAAAGTCTTTTCTCAAAATATGCTTTCAGATTCCAATAGTCACATTAAAAATCTTGGAAAGCATTAAATGATACTTTTTATAATTATTATTCTTAAAACTACCATAATTTGTGAATTACAAACTATTTGTCACTTTTCTTTTCCTTCTTGTTTTTCTAACTTAATCCTAAATCTACTTTATCTTGTCTTATAGGCTTCCCATTCTATGTAGTTTTTATTGGGTCATTTGTGGAAGGTTTAACCGGTTCATTTGCTGCAATAATGGGATCATGCTTTGCCTACATAGTTGACATTACTGAAAATAAATCACGATCATTTAGACTAGGTTTACTGGAGATATCTATTTTAGTAGGAGCAACAGCAAGTTTTTTTGTCAGTGGTGTGTGGTTGAAGTCATCAGGTTGGTGCTTAGCATGAGTTAAACCTTTTTTATTGTGAATTTCTAATGTTTTAATAAAACTAACATTAAGACAGGGTTTGTACGGCATGGTCTGTTAGAATTTCCAAAACTTTTCCAAAACTTTCCACAGCCTTTACCTTCAAATTTCCAAAACAAATTTCTTAAAAGTAAATCTGCTGACCAAACTCCGCTGTTCGCTGGCACGACTTCCCATAGCCTAGTAGACCAAAAATCGTTTCCCAGAACTTTTAAGGTCCTGGAAAATACATTAATTAATTTTCAAAACTTTCCAAAATGCATACGAACCCTGGTAAGAGGATCACTGCCAGGGACCAAAGATTATGTTTCCCAAAGTATACTAAAGTGTCAGAAAAATCTAATTTTTTCATCATTGTCAAAATTTTAAAAACTGTAAAGCATTGCCCTATGCTGGTTAACATTGAAAGAAACATTAAAATAAATAATGAAATAGCAAAGGTCAAATCAGGCAAAGATGGATTAAATAAAAATTGTATCTTTTCTTTGGGAAATTGATATCCAGAAAATTTGTCTCTTTTAGGATATGAGCAACCATTTTGGGCTGGAACTGGGATATTATTGATCTGTGGTCTCTATGTTGCATTCTTTCTCCCAGAATCATTGCAATCAAGAAACAACATTAGAGGATTTTCTCCTTTATTACAATTGAAAAAAGTAAAAGATTTCATGCTGGCCAAGAGAGCTCCATATGTTAATACATGTCTTATACTCCTGTCTATATCCTTCTTGTTTGCTGTTTTTGATTATTATGGTAATGTAACTGTAATTTATACTAAGCATTCTCCATTATGCTGGAGTTCTGAATTGATTGGTTACTATATGGCAGCAACCACAGCATCAGGTGGTTTAGGAATAGTCTTTGCTCTTAAAATTCTAGGGAAAGTATTTTCTGATTCTATCTTGGTAATAATTTCCTGCC
Organism: Nanipora kamurai; assembly: GCA_036872915.1. Classification (NCBI taxonomy): domain Eukaryota; kingdom Metazoa; phylum Cnidaria; class Anthozoa; order Scleralcyonacea; family Helioporidae; genus Nanipora; species Nanipora kamurai. The sequence continues at coordinate 1,401,353 of JBAHVQ010000380.1, read as the reverse complement.
TAAGTTTTCTGACCAGCAATTTAGTGGTTGGTTTTGCCAATACCACGACTGTAATATTTCTGGCTGTTATACCTGCATTTTTGGCTGGTGTTGCTCCCGCCTGTATGCGTAGTATTGCATCAAAAATGGTTCAGTCAAGTGAAGAAGGAACATTATGCAGTGTTTTGGCTGTTACAGAAGCTCTATCACAAGTACTTGCCCCTCTGATGTTTAATCTGTTGTACCCAATAGGATTAACAAAACTCCAGGTAAAAGGATTTGTCTATTTTTGTCAAGCTGGTGTTTTGTTAATTCCCGTAACACTTTTCTCGATCATCTGTTGTTTGACTAGTAAAAACAAACATATATTGTACGGACTATTAGAAGAAGAAAATTTGCCAGTTCAAGCTTAAGGAGTGGTACTTAAATGATTTGCCATGTTTTAGGCTTAGGAAGATATCCATTCATTTGAATCATTTGTTTATGCTTCTCATTAAAAATAAAATTTTGAATGCTTAGAGATTTATGGCACTGTTACTAAAATAGTTTGTTGCCTTACCCATGCTGAAATTGAAAAACAAATGGTTTAAATGTGACTTTAGCGTTTATGAAAAGAGTCTGTGTCCAGCTGAGTTGAACCAAAGTTAGTTAACTTTTGGTAGTAGCTCATTTGTGCATCTTATGTTGTCTCACAAATTTGATATCAATTACCCATGGCCACTGAAATGGGTTTTTCCCTTCAATAATTTTATAAGAAACGATAAATTCACATTTGTGAATTTATCGTTTCATATTACCCTGAGGATGGTTCTGAAATATAACTTTATAAGCAAGTTAAGAGTGTTATTCTGAAGGGCTGTCAATGTACAAATCATTTTGATTTAGCAAATTCGTTTTGTAATATGTGTTAATTCTCATGTATAATTATTGTATTTTATTGTTGCACGGTAATATTTTAATTTTTATACTTTTTGTATTTATTTAATACCATATACTTAATAGATGAAGTTGAGCATGTTTAACATGAGTAATTGTGCTCCGGAGATTGTATAACAACTCTCTAAATTCATCAACTTAGAATAAATTATCACATTATATTGTATTGAATTGCATTAATATGCTAACACAACAGATTTTGAAATTTTAAACCCTCTTCCTTTGCTTTCTGGGGGAAAGTGGTTCCTCAAGAAAGTAAAATTTCCAAAGTAAATAAAGCATTAAGTTTGATCTAAAACAACTGAGCAGGCTTAATTATCACTTTACCTCTTTAAATGTTTGACCTCTATCCGAAGTTAGTAATGTTCCTGACTTTGGTTGGGTTATTGCCCTACTTTCTTCCAAGTAAAGTGCAGCATATTTATATTTTTTGTACGGGTAGAGGTAAAAAATTGTTGCAAATGGAAGTTGTTTAGGTCCAAAAACAATAGACGTTTTTGTTCATTCTTTAATCTGATGATGAAATTGCCAGGGGTGCTTGGGGCCCCACTCCCCCAAAAAACCTTGAACCACCCTGACTGGTTTTGTAATTGAATGTTGAAGGACTATCGAGTAAGACATTTCCATCGTTGCAGGTTGAGATGACATTTTTAAGTGTTCAAAACGTATTTTACACGACTTTTGTAAAAGTCCATTATTACTACATTATAGATTAAAATTTAGTAGAAAGAATAGTTAAAGTAAGTTATTTATACCCGTAAAAGTTCAATTTGACTGTGCGAGAGCTGATGCAAAACTGGTTGAACAGACACAAGTGTCTGTAAATGTGATACAGAAGTGTTTTTTTTATCAGTTCTATATTGTGATACACAGAAAGTGATTAAACCTCGACTTCTTTTGAATGATTTCTCATGAATTATTGAGTTTTATAACAGTTGTTATTAGTAACCTATTGATATTTTTGTCCGCCGTTTATCACTTATTTATTCTCTGAAGATGTTGCCAGAAGCAACGAATCGTCAGAATCAATAAAATTATATTTTTAATGTTTTATCATGGCTCTGCTTGGTCTGTTCTTCTGGACATTGATGTTCATTCTACGATTACGGTACCCGCCTGGCTCATGAATCAATCGATTTTAATCGCGCTACTGCGTGAGCAAGAGTGTAACCATATTGTTGAAGTTAGGGTGGGCCAGGGAATTTGGGCAACCAGTATGCAAAGTGTTTTTAGATTAGGTATACGATATGTTTACATTAAAATTTTTAGTGTAAACGTTTTGGATTAATTTTCTTTCAAGACCTAAATCGGTGTATTTAATGAGGGCCCTGGCATAAAGTTACAACTACTAAATTTAATAAGACTATTACAGTAACCTAAAGTTACTAAATATACAAAAATATACATTACAAATCAAGAACAAAAACTAAAAGAACAAAAAAAAAAAGTTAAGATTTATCCTGAAGGTCTTGCTTAAAATCATTTGGCCGAACGTATATTTCTGGTATATGTTTGTAAAAGTTTCGTAAAATTCTCGTAAAAACTAATTTTGGATATCTATAATACCGTGTTGTCAGAAATATTTTTCCACCTTTTAGCGTATTTTTAGACATGTGGACAACAACTGCCCCACCAACGTGTACGCCTGAACCGCAGTGCTTTAGAAACTTCCGTAAGTAGTCTGACAAGGTCGATTTCTGAAATAATATTTCGTATGCTTTTAAATCTACCGTAGCCTTTATTCGGTGAGATTCATTTTAGGAAGTATTGAAAATATTGAAATTCCTTTCATTATGCAACTCTTCCTTTTATGCGAACAAAAGTGGCGACAAAAAGCATTCTGGTGCTTGTGGTGTGAAAACACTGGGGGAACTATTTGTTGTTGTTAAAACTTGTGAGTTCTTTCTTCAGAATGTTGCAGGGCACTGGGCGGGGGAACGTTAAATGATTGTTACGCGTGCATGTGAATGAAAAGGGTGTGCTCGTATGTGAAATAAAATAGTACCCCAAGAAAGCACTTCAGAACTTGCCCATCAATTACCCTTGAAGATTGCAAAGAAATATCTGGATCTTACCATATGTGGCTGGATTAAAGATGACGAAATGCTAATACCGGTAAAAAAACATGCCTCAGAGAATTTTTTGATAACACATTTTGACACACACACACTTGAAAAGCAACCTTGCGTGGTGCGATATAAGACAGGAACCATTCATAGTGACCATTTGGGGTATAAACCTGACCAACTCGGTTTGCGTACTGTAGAACGATGGAAGTGAGTTAAAAGGAAAAAGTTTAAATGTCTAGCACCACGTGAGGCTAAGCGTATATGAAGTCAAGAAGAAGGTGACGTGAACTTTCCACAGGTATCGGTCGATTTTTGCTTTGAGGAACGTTTCCTTTCCTTTCTTAGGCTAATGCCGATGTTGACTTGGATATTACAGCACAATGTTCTAAATTCCAACTATCCATTATTTTCCCTTTTCTGCCATCAAAGCTGCGCACCATCTTCACCCCTCTACAAAACCACGCATAATTACGGATGACCAATACAACAGATTAAAACAAAAGCAAAATATACAGGGAAAAAAACCCCAAAAATAACAAAGCCGACGTTTACCCGATAACGGAAGAAACGAGTTTTGATGTTGTACTGAATATTTTTGTCATACTTTGCGCTAATTGAGGTATTTAGTCGAAACATCTAAACGACCAGAAAGAACTCAGCGGTATTTTGAAAGATCTTGGGGTTTTTTAATACAAATTAATCAATACCTTCTTTAATCCAACAATAATGAGGTGCTAATTGCTTGTGTTTTACTGTAGATTTGTATCATTTGATTGTAAATTTAGCAAAGCAACTGGGGGTAACAGCACCTATCTTTCAATCTATTTTGCGAGAATTTACAGGGAAATAAACTTATGAAGTCTTAATGGTGTGAAAATAAAGCAAGCAATTTTATCTTATATACTGATCTATTTTGTCGAGACAGGCTCACGTAGTGTTGATAACCCCTATGATGGTGTCATACTTCAGACTCGTGAATTGGTTGTGTAGGAATAGTTACACCATTCCTTAATGCCAAATTATGATTTGAACCGTTCTGAATGACAGGCTGTTTTGAAAACGTCTTTTGGTAAAAGTTCTTCCACGAGGTGCACGTCTTGGCAGTCCACATCCACATTCCCGAAATAATGCCAACAACAAGGGACATGCATATCTTTAACCTGAGGACGTTGATGTTTGGCTTAGTTTTACCGTAAATCCAATTGTCACGGTTGCCATACTCGTAAAATTGGGTACCAATAACACAAGTAGCCGGAACGGTGTAAAAAACTGAGAAAACGCCAATACGGACGATGAAACGATCAAGTTTGTCAATTTTAGTCAAGCCTTCATTTTGAATTGTCAAACGAATACGATAGAGAGCAATAAAACCCGCCACAAGAAATAATGTGCCAATAATTAGATAAGTAAACTGCGGGCCCAAGACAAAGCCAGTCAGTGCTAGTAAATCTTGGTTACCAACATAACATAATCCAGTTAGTTCATCACCATCAACCTTCCGAAAAATCAACACCAGTGCCGTCTTGATCACCGGCAAAATCCAAGCGATTAAATGGAAGAGGTTTGAGTAACTTCCGATTGCTTCGTAGCTCCACTTCATTCCAGCAGCAAGAAACCAGGTCAGTGCAAGAATTACCCACCAAATATGAGCGGCCATACCGAAAAGGTACAAAATAAAGAATACAAATGTGCACGCCGGGTTGCCTAGTCCATGCGGTGTTACATAGGAAACACCATCGTTTTCTTCACACGATACTGATTCTCGGCCGAGGACGAGGCGAATTATGTAGCCAATAGAGTAGAGGTTATAGCAGAAAGCAAGCATGACGATAGATCGTTCTGGATAGCGAAAGCGCTGAGTGTCGACTAGAAATGTTAGAATGGTTACAGCGGTCGAAACAAAACAAGCAACTGACCAGACTGTCATCCACAGTTCAGCGAAATCTTTATCATCTGCCCTGAACACTCCATCTTGGGAGCAAAGCAATACCCAGGACTTGAATCGTTCCAGATAAATGTAGTTCTGACTGTTTTTAAAGGACATTTTCCCGTAGTTGGTTGTTTCCGTTGCAGTAGACGCTGTTGTAATGACGTAGGTCAAGTTGTGTAAAGGGGGGCCAGTCATGCACATTTTACCTCCTTCATTATTGTTGGGATGAAACTGTGAACAATTCCATATATTCAGCCATTTCTTTCGAAATTTCTCAGCAGTCGGTCGACATCGTTCCGTGACATATTGACACAAGGGCCGACATGAAGTGATTAAGCTTCGAGTCTGTGGCGAGCACATCGGAGCGTACATCGAACAGAAGAAGAACCGCACAGACTTTGCGCAGGTTGCGGTTAAAAGAACATTAATTTCCATCAGTTTATGCTCGATATCAACCTGGCTTGTGTCGCCAAATATATTTGGTATTCCTGTCTTATTATAACCAACATTTCGACATTGTTCAACGTTCAAAGGTTCGCATATCGGTTCCCTTGTTTTTGTTCCGAAGCAGGATACAAAAGACAAACACAATAAGCAGACACTCCATGAACGTCTTGTTGACCGATGCGTGTTACTGATCGCCATAACCAACGAGCAAACAAAACTCGATGAACTTCTTCTTGTCACTTGTGAAATATTAATTTCATCAGCTTATATTGTTTCACGACTAAGAATGTAAAGTATGGCATCAAAAGACTTCTTTCTTATTCGAGTTCGTTCTTTTATGAAACGCTTGAGGAATTCATTTAATTTAACGACAGTCAAGTGTGCCGCTATTCGAATCCGCCAGTCGCAAGCATTAGTTGTTTTGCTTCTGTCAGCAAATGGAAGTGCGTGTAGACCAATGAGACGCCTTTGTTCGTATTAACAACCCCGCCCCTTGTCCCATTTTGAATAGGATGTATCAATTAGTCCTATCAAACCTCATCGTCATTGGTTAATTTCTGTTTTGTACTGTTGTGTTAAATAAACAAGTCGCAGCTTGTTCAAGGTTTCACAATGCAAATTGTCCTTCACATATATCATGGACGTCTAAATTATTTATTTTGAAAATAAAAAAACATAAACGTTCTGACCACGATAAAGTAGATTTCGTTAACAAACGCGCGTCGCTTGGTACGTCTAAGCCGATGGGGTGTGGCGACAGATAAGCCTTAATTGCTGGCAGGTAAATCGATATCCACTCTAACTGCAAAACACACGATAATAATTTACATATTTTGCAGTATGATATCAGGTCCTTGATAAAAATATTTGGAAAGCCGTTTCTGTAGACTAAACTAATGAGGAAGTCTCACTCAAAGGTAGCTTGTTATGGTTCGGTTTTGAAAGCTATGTATAACGATATTTACAAATCCGCAGAAAAAACGTACCTGGTGAACTTTAAAGAGATTCTAAATACCCACGACCTTTATATTTAGCCGCTAATTATAGTGTCGGCAAAATCTTTCCGACAGGTTCTTATTTATTACATAGATTCGGTATGAAGCTCATCTTCATTTTACGTTCACAGTTGCCCAACAAGAAACTTGATTAGTCCTCTTATAAACTTGACTGGAAAGGTTCCCTTTCATATCAGGACGTTACGATTGTGTCTAAACGTCTGTCATTGCCCCCCTATCGCGAACGAAGATTTATAACCTGTTTGTTGTATTTCATGGAAAAAAGAAGGAAAATCTGTAAGCGCTTTATTAGGACAGCTTCATATATATGAGGTGAGTCGGATTTAGTGTTTACAAGTAAGCTGTAAAGCGCATTCTTGTTTCTCGACTCATGTCATCATCCGCTTATTTGTTTGAAGCGATTGTCGTTTCCCCCCCCCCCATCAAAAAATGAACCCTCGCACTAGTCAACTTGCTTGACCTCTTCCGCAGAAGTAACATTAAAATTATTAAGGGTGTCAAGGTACCTGTAAGATTTTTCTTACACGATCGGATATCGTACGATCAATATTTATCTTTAACATTTCACGATTATGTTGTAAACTATATATGAGGTAAACCTCCCAATTCTAGGTTTATTTACGCCGAACAGACTATTAACCACAAGTCCACGTTCGTTTTCGTGACGTTACGAGTTTCATTGTACACTGGGTATCAGTTTATGTATGTTTGTGTTTGTTTATCGAGACTTACGTGCATGTGAGACGTATTCCATGCGTGATCTGCGAAATTTAACAGCCAAAAATTTATGATCTCCACAGTTTAGTATCAACGGTTGGCTGTTTTCATTTGATTGATGTCATGTTTTTATTTGATGTAAACTTATCCCTTGATAGTCTCTTAATCATAAAAAACCTAGACAAGTACCGATACATAATTGACTTTATAACCTTCCGGAAAAAAACAGAACTTTCCTAATCTACTTATGTCCCGGAGGCATAGTTCATTTGAATTAATATATGCAATTTTCTTGTCTACGCCTAAAATTACCGAGTTTTGTTTTTCTTGGTTAAAAACTTAAAATGCAAAGTCCATAATCCAAGGAAACAAAAGATGCACAATACTTGAACACTACGACGACGCGGTAAGGCCCGATTAGCCAGAACACCAGGGGCGGCGCCAGAGGGGTGAGTGACGAGACATCAGGGAAGAACGATTTTTGACCCCTTTTTAACTCAGATTTCTTACGCGCCAAACCTTTTGGGGTCCCCTGCGGCACAAATCCTGGTGCTGTTACAGCAGAACACCACATAAGTAAAACTAGTAGTGCGGAGAGGAATAGATACAGAATAAAAAGCGATTTTAAGAATCCTGCCAAGCAAGTAGGCGTAAAGTAGACTGGTACATCAGAATGGTTGCGGGAAAGACTCAGTAAAATTTTCGAAATTATTTTAGATAAGGAGTACAGCAAGTCTGGTGCGCGCGCAAATTGTGATTGACAACAAAACGGTCTGGACGATACAGCTTAAACGATAAATTCACATTTACCTACACTGCTGAAGTCAACTGAAAAAGTTGACTCGAGCGGGATTTGAACTCGTCGCGCCTTCGGGAATTCGGTCCGCCGCTCTGCCTGTTGAGCTATCAAGCCTGCTGGGATTGGAGGCGAGTTATTATCCAACTTAAGTGCACGAGATATTCCCGCGACAACTTAACGCTATCCATGAGGATGGATGTGCAGTGTTTGAATTCTATTTCAGAATCATCCTCAGGGTAATATGAAACGATAACGTTACAGGTTAAATATGTTTCATGTTACCTTGAGGATGATTCTGAGATAGAGTTTAAATACTGAAGATTCGCGCACATCCAGGCAGTTGTTTGCAACTGACCCTGGAAATTGGAAATCGACAAATAGTAAAGTAAATCCAGAAGTTTTTAAGGCTGACGGGTTTTAGAATAACTTTTGTATGTATTTTTATTTGGAATAATTAATCAGGGAAGTTATGCAACCATGTACGGAGGTTTCTCGTACTAGATGTCGACAAAACCAAGATCAATTCTGCAAATTACCGACGACAGGTTTTGTCACTGCTCTTCAGACGTCTAGAGTCTCTAAGTCGGTAACTCGACAATTAATAAATACTTTTTTTTTCATTTTGTCACCGCATCTGAATTATCATTCGCTCTGCACTTAAATTTTTTTTGAGACGGACCTAACCTTTCGAGAGGGTTGCGATGAATGTTCGTCGTTTTAAAACTAAAACTTTGAAATTCAAGTCACCATCAAGAAAACTTCTTCATAATTCACATTCACGTAAATGTAACTCGAGAGCAAATTGGTTTGTCTGGCTGAAAATCGTATGGTATGGAATTGTCTATTTGTGCAACTTGGACCGATGGCGTAGACAACACAATGACAACAACAATGGTTGGGTTTCGAATTGATTATACAAAGTATAAATTACAATCTGAAGCTATATTAATAAGGAAAATAAAGAAAAATTATAAGTATGCATTACGACTAAACTTCGTCAAAATTCATCCTTTCGAGTCTAGAACGTTTCTGTACTTACATTTGTCCCAACCACTGCTTACAGGAACATAAACAAAACGAAATAACACTTAAAAATACGACATTTTTCGCTCAGAAACCTTAAGCCTTTCGCTTTACATTTTGCGCGTTTTCCTCGTGTTCGTGCATTTTATTGCGGGCGCACTTACGTACCCTTGCCAATACTTCGTGTCATATTAGTCAAATCAACGAAACACAACTAAAGCCTGTTTTCTCAAACCCGATTAGAATCAGTAGCAATAGCTTATATAGCACGTATTGCACTTATTTTTAGCATTATTGCGTCACGCAACAAACAAACGGAAGGTCAGTATTACATCAGAAAGCAACCGCGTTAAAAAGCACCGTAGGATTCCTAAACCGGTGAGTAACCAACCACTGACTAAATTAATTCTGCAACATTTATAAAATGGTGGAAAAAGCGAATTTTCTGATGTGCTTGAAGTGTTTGCCTTTCCAGGTAGAAGATCAGTTTAAGGTCACCAGTGGTTGTGGTGCAAGATATTATTAGAGGTAACTTTGAGTCATACTACAAATCGCTATTTCATTCTTACCATCAAAAAACCCAAACGAAAAACAATATATAACATCGGTTAAAAGAAATCTTTATTTCTCCAAAGTTTTGGGGACCTAGCCCTTTTTTCATGTTTAAGAAAATGCCTCTTAATTTTGACAAATGGGCTGGGTTCTCGAAACGACGATAAAGTGATCCAACATATATCGGTTGATTGATTGATTGGTTTTTATTGTGTATTATATATATATCTATAGATCTATATAGTAACAATTTATTTGAGGTGATCTAATATTTACAGCTTGTAACCTCAAATAAATTGTTACTATAAAGCTCTGCAGCTTTGCATTGAGCACTCTACTTACCGGGAAATTACCCATGCTTGTTTATCTATATATCTATATATATAGTTCATGTTATGTATATATATATATGCAATCAAATATCCACATATGCTGTAAAATATATTTCACTACACATACATATGTACGCACATACGAAGGTACATAAACTTGTGTACATTTTGACATACGCACTTGCACGCATATATAATATTAGCTTTGGCATGTATATTTATGTCTGTGTATGATATTTGTAGAGAATATTACAATACTGTAACTTTTCTTACCAGTTTTATAAATAAACGTGCACCATTGAATTCATCAATCTTCTTTTGATATTTTGGAGCGAAAGTTAACCTAGAAAGAAAAAAAATCCTCTTTGAGTATGAAATACGTTTTAGAAGCACCAACAGTATAGCAAACAGTGATAATAAAAACACGAAAACGCGACTAAAATTGCACCTGCGACCTTCATGAAACGATGAAACAATAACTGAGTAAATATCAGACAGAACTCATATCACTTAATCCGCTCACGTGCTAAAATATTAGTTGCACACCTGGACATAAGACCTCCACCACGCTTCTACGTGCTTGACTAGCTCTTAGAGACAGGGATCTGTTCGACCAGTGATTGGTTAGGGTTACGTTTAGGGTTAGAGTTCAGGGCTCAGCTGTTCAAAGTTTGAATAGCTTATCCGGCGGGTAAGCCCTGGCTAGTAAGCGGCGTTGTCTATTATTTGAAACAGTCAAACTTAACAGCTCTATGTAATGTATAATTCTGTTCGGCAGGTAGAATTTAATTTTGGGCAGAAAGTTAGAAGGTTGTTGAAGAAGTCTAACGTTTCGAGCTAAGGCCCTTCGTCAGATGATAAAACGTGCTTTGAACATGTAGGAACAATTGACGTGGAAATTAAATCACTTGCCTAGCCCTCTTGTCCGCGCGAGGAGTACACATTTCGCGCGAGGAAAAGTATACTTGTCGCATTGGAACTGGCAACAACTTCAAACACCAAACAATCCAATATGGCAGAGGGCGAAAAAGGAAGTTGTAGGAGAAATACAATACCGAGGATACGTAAAGTGTTAAAAACCATATCAGATGAAATAACCGATGATGAGTTGACAAAATTGATATTTCTTACAAGAGACGAACTTCCAAAAGGCCAGACACAAAATATGAATTGTCTGGCGTTGATCGGGGCGTTGGAAGAGCGGCAGCTAATTGATACTAAGAATAGTGACATGACTTATCTCCTGGATTTACTGGGTCACCTTCCTCGAATTGATCTTATCAAGAAATTAAAATCTACTCTCCCAACACAGCATAATTATCAAACCATAATAACGGAGGAAGTTGTCCAGGCTAGCTGTGGGCAGACTGTGGTCTCCCACAGCGCTAAAACTTTGACATTTGAGTCGGATAAGGTGATACTCAACCGCAATTCAACCGCTGATGGTAAATTTCTACAAGACCCTGATGTACTAAATTCGACTTTTCAGGAGTACAACGAAATTATAGCACAGCTTGAAGCTGTTACCACAGAAAAAGATGATTGTCGGACGGCACTTAAGTTATCAGAGGAAAATAACAAGACTTTACAAAGAAGAGTAAAGAGTCTAGAAATGGATTTAAGTAGAGCAAAGGATGATCAAAACAACTTAATTTGTGAAAGAAATAGTGCAGCAGCGGCAAAATCTGAGGCTGTATTTAATGAAAATAAAGCTAGAAAGGAAGTAAATGAAATAAAAAGAACAAAAAATTTACTAGAAAAAAGCTTGAGTATTAGTAATAGTGAAGTGGAGAAACAAGAACAGGTGATTAAAGAGTTGAGAGGAGAATTGGAAGAATCACAAATCAGAATTCAGCATCAGCAAGAACAGATAAAGGAACTGACCTCTAAACTGGAAGAAGAAACTCAAGATAAAATTACAGTTAAAAAAAAACTGGATGAGTTACAAGACAAAGTGGATGGAGAGAATGGTGGAATAAAGTGTAAAAGATGTGGTCTGATTTTTCTAGAAAAAAATAACCCTATTGATGCTTGCAGGTACCATTCAGGCAAATATGGTTTGACTGGATCCTTGATGAAAAAACTGGAGTGGTCATGTTGTAAACAAAACAACAAGAATGCTGCTGGATGCTGTAAAAAAAAGCATTTATCAATTGACTATCCACTGTCACCCAGCCTTGAAGTGTCAATGAGATCAAACAGGTTAGATACCATGTGATGCTACTTACAGCAAATTGTAAGTGTTTTTGATTAATATTTTAAACAATATACCCAGTAGACTTTCCATGGTAACTTTTTATTTTTAAAATATGGTTAAATCAGTAAAATATTAAACAGTTAGCATCTCATAATGGCCAGGCTACACAAACAAAACAACTTTATGGTATTTCGGTTGTTTGGTGCTGGATTACTCTGCTTTGGATAAAATGAAATTTAAGGATTTTTCTGTTAGTAATAACAATAAACCAAAATTGTTATTTTGGAATTTGATGTTTGAATAAATGCTGAAATCGGCATAGTAATCATGGTGAAAATTTGGCAATACCTTAGGGTAATTGTCAAACCAAGCAATTTATTATCTGTTGGATTTGACTATGGTTGTGTGATATTACAGTTGTTAAACTGATGACTTGACCTTTCAAAAACTTTATTTTCCTGCACTTCAGTGGAAACAAATATTATTTTGGTTTACATTTAAGTTGTGAGACAAACAATGTTTACAGAAGCATGTGTGAACTTTCAGAAAGGATAAATAACCAGTGTTTGTTGTTATGACAACAACTTCCTAAAATTGACTTCCATTTTCTTCTTTTAAAGTGAAATCACTGATGGCAAAACACCTTGTTTTCTATTCTTGATTTTTATGCCACTGACTGCTGATGTGATCAAAAGTGTCTACAGTGCTTACAGTTGTCATCCGTGGCTCAAAAATGTCACTTGCTTAAGTTGTATATAGACAAAATATTATCATACAAAATTGTGGTGTTGATCCTTGTATTTTTTTGAATATTGAATTCAAGATGACAATTTTGGTTTGTATATTTTTACTTTATTTTCTTAAATTATCAGCATGTTATGGTTTTGCATAGACTGATTTTAATTGTACCTGAAATCGGTTCTTTCTAGGAAAGACCTGACATGGATTTAAAGTTTGAATTGAATTACAAAATTTAGATTCTGATCTGGACTACACATTATATCCTTGAAAAATCAATATTTTTTCAGAGGTTATTGGGCTTCTGGCACAGTGGTTAGTTTTAAATTGGAATTTAGTTTCACACCTGTAATTACCATCTGATCATAGTTTTACTTCATGCTGATTCGCACCCAGTGTTTGTTAACATAAATAATTTTCATATTTTGATCAGATTCATTGTTTCAAGTGGTCAAAATGTCAAACCACCATTCAGATCAGATTGGGAAAAATGGCCATATGAGTTTCTTCATGGCCCAGTATTTTTTTTTCCTGGAATAAGTTCCAACATAATATGCTCATCACCTCAGATTTCAATGTGAATTTTCATCCTGGGATAAAACTCAACCAGGTGCCAATGCAAATGTTGCCCAGAGAGATTAAAGATGTTGAAGCTTCAAACTAAATGGAGGTTTGGGCTACCTCTTGGATTAAATGTATAAATGTCCTATCATCCATTCCACACTTCTACACAGCCCTATCAGTGACTATTGAATACTGTTCATCAGCTTTTTCTTAGGTTAGGTCACTTACTTTTATAACATATCAGTTAAGATGAATGACTATAGACCTTTCCTACATTTGGTTCATCAGCTTTTTATTAGATTAACTTACTTTTCTGGCCTCAACATACCTCCATTGTTTCATGGTTGTTGGACCAAATGCAGGAAAGGTCAATTGTGTGGGTACAGTATGAACTACGAAACACATTTTGACTTGATTAAAGATTGGGAACTAGAAGTTGAAGTGAGAATACATAAAAATCTACTAACTTGGCACATTACTGATTCATTCCTCTCATCTGTTGTTTAGATTTTTAAATCCTAGTTAAGGCAATTTATTTTTGAAAGTTTTTTTTTAACAAATAAAGAATTGATACCTGTAAATGGCCTGGAATTGTATACTTTGCAGAACATTTTTGGAAATATGGTAATACTTCACCACAAACATTGCCATGAAATGGGTTTGTGTTCAATGATATAAGTATTACTACCTGAATTGATAGTTGTAAGTAGGATTTACCTAATTTCTAGATTTTTGTAAGTTATTTTATACTTCTTTGGTATTAAATCTACCTTACTTTGCAATGACAAGCTTTTATGGTGGAGTATGATATTGCAGTTTGTTTATCATATTCTAATTTCTTGGAACAACACTTATTTCAGAAAGTTAGGGGGATGTTTAAAATGAAGAACTACAGAGTTATTGCCTGACATGTGAAATGTAATTGCATAACTAGTAAAGTGAGTAAGTTTTACTGATTTTAGAATCCTGGAGTCACAGTGTTCAGGACTTCATGATTACTTGATATGATCTAAGAAGAATTTGGGTCACATGATGGATTGAGGTAGAGGAGGACTAAGTCTAGTTGTAGAGTCCCATGTGCTTGGGAGTTCATACTCATCATTGACAAGAAGCCAGCTAAACTGGTTGAATCTTGCCATTAGTGCATTACCATTAGTCTATTTCTATCAGACACATCTACTGGTGTAACAAACTAATGTCTGGGTTAGAGCAACTCCTAAGGGCCCCAAATGAAATTGTCATCTCATTAGCATAACAGTTGAACTTAACTGGAAAATTAATCTTTTAAAACATAAAAATGCTTCATTGTGCAACCTGACCAGTTTTAAAATTATCAATAATTATGCCACTAAAACAGGGAAGTTTCTGGCATGCACTGTTTTTGTCATCGCTACCTCAACTGTCCTATCTCCGGCCAGCGGTCTTTACGACCGAACAGGGGATTACGTCCTAACGGGAGGGCCTCCAAACGAAAATCTTCTAAGGGCCCCCACAGGTTCCGTTACGCCACTGGACACATTTGTGTTTGCTTGAGAAGTACAAATCTATGTAAAACTATTTTCAGACAGCTAAGATTTTGACTTATTGCCTATGGACTTTGTCAGATTGTCCAGGTTCTGAGTGAACGGGATGAGCAGTTAAAGGTCCAGAAGATCTTAATATTAGGGACTGGTGAGTAATTAGAGGGGGAGGGCTGGTGCAGAACACAATATGTAGTGTTGAATTTTCTATGACCCCCCTTGTAGTGTGCACATTTTTTGTTTGTTGTTTCAAAAATTAATTAGCTGCAGTATATTTATCTAAACTGGGGTGTTATGAAATCACCTATCCTTCAAATTATGGCTTTGGTCATAGTCAAGAATTGCATTTAAAACTTGTTTATGATATTTATGAAAGTGATAGATTTATGGTGAATTATGACAGTTATAGCAGTTGATATTATAACAAATGTATTTCATGAGCAAGTTTGGAGACAAATGAGAAAGTCTGTGCAATTGCACATCTATCATTTTGTCTTTGGATGTGTATCACTATTTGCCACTACATTTACTTTTTTTAACTGCAGTTTTGACCATTACTCTTAAAATGACCAACAATATAATTTTTTGCAGCCACCCTTCCCAACCCGTCTTCCCCTTTAAATGTTTTGTAACTATTTATGCTGATTTTTTGAGCTTTTTATCCCAGGTATGTCTGTGAAATTTCAGAATACGTTACTGTAGTTCAGCCAGTCCTGTTACATTTTTGCACGCCAAACATCCTAATTCTTATTGAATAAAAGTCGCTGGTTCCATCTTTTTCTCTACATGAAATTTTGTGGCCCTCCCCCACTTTCCACCTGTCTTCCCTTCCCACGAATTATTGACCGGTCCCTTATTACAAAAAGCGAACAATATACCTGGTGGTTGTAATGAATGTGGAAGTCACAGTTCTGGCTTCAATGGCAGAGCAGCAGTGCTTGGTACACCGAAGCCAAAGCCAAAAAGTGAAGACAGAACGTTTCCGTAGCCTAAAAGGTTACCTTAGGCAAATAACTGACAATAGCAAAGAGGTTCTTCAACGCAATTTTCTTATCTCAGTTAGTAGGTGGTTTCTTGCCTAGACATGACAGGAATAAATTTGAAATTTCCCCCTCGAGCGGCGAATCCCATCACCCCTGGCGAGCTTGTTTTAGCGCCAAAAATCACGAGATGGCAGCTGTACAGAAGATAAAAAGTCCGCCATAAGAGCTATAGAAACATGATTTTCAGTGTATCAGCGCTCACGTTCTCGAGATATTATTTCGCAAAAAGAACTATAAAACGGTTTCCGATCTTAGAAACTGTGATATAAACACGAGAGTTGAAGTAAGACTTGCGAAAAGTTAAAAGGATCACAAGCACTACGATCTGGATGCAAATGCCAGAATTTCGATCGGCTTTGTCCAGTCCAGAACAATGAACAGTGTTTGTATGAAATAACCTGACATTAAAAAGAGGTCTTCAATATCTGTTACTTCTTTTCAAGCAAAACTACTTTGTCATCACAAAAGCAGGCTTGACGAAAACTTGGAAGTGTACTGACCAAGAACCTGGAAGATATTCGCCCAAAACAATCATTGTCAATATCGCCCTTGCTGCCGTTCTTTTACTCGGGGTTTGGCATTTTGTTATACTTTACCGGTTAATTTCAGGGAGGGATTTAGACTTCAGTTTAGACCAAGGCTCCATGGCTATGTACTTATCCTGTGACGTATATCACAGAAAGTGAATGAACAACCTGTACTCAAATAGCAACAGCAATTTCTATAATGAAATACTATTAAAAGTGCTATCCACTTCACCCCAACAACTGACCAAAGTCGGCAAGTTCTTGATATTTTTTCCCCACAGTATCATTTAATAGAAATAGCTTCGCTGCAAGGTCCAATGTAAGAATCGGAAAATAGCTAACATACCTTGTGAAGTACGTTTATGGCTGTTGTGAATTCACTCAGGATGAAAAATATGGACGTGGTCTCGAAGAACAAGGTTAAAAGTACAGGCTCTTACTCGTTCTCCATTTGGGTACCAACTCTCATGTAAGTTCAAGATCTATGGTGTTTTCCCTCCATTATCAACGCCATTTTGTTGTTATTGTGGAACGTTTTGCATTTCAAGGAGAAATATTTGTGAAAATTCCCTCCAAGCATTGCGGACGTGGTTGCTTGGCGGGAAAACGTTGAGGACTTTAAGGTGGCTGTAAATAGTTTTGCAGGTTTTTTCGTACTCAACTCCACAATAGTTATAGCCCATAACTTCATATTTTGTGGAGGAAAGATGGGTTTTTACAGCTGGGAGAGTAATATTGGATATTTCGATATTTTTAGTTTTGTTGATTTAGCAAAAAATCAAGTTATTAACTATTCTTGAGTTGCACGGTTTTTGCGATAAATAATAAATAATAAACAGCACTAGTTTTAATGTCTGTTGTGGCAGTGAATCTTAACTCTTAAGAAAATATACTTTACAATCATAACGACAGACAGTTTTTAAAATGTTCAAGTAACTACTGCTTCCGGTGCAAAAGAAAATACTGAATGATCAAATGAATTGCGATGTTAAAAATTCAGCCAAATTGAATTATTGGAACTTAACCAAATTCGGAATGTTCCAGGTTTGTTTTCAAAACTGTTGTTTCCATGGGCATAGGAAAATCTTCAATATTACTCCACTTCAGCATTATACACAAGGTACTCACAAGATGAGATACATGAAGTAGGGCACGGCAAAAAAATCTTCAATTTTGGTTGGCGAATGAGGCGAGCTGCAATTTCAAGGCTACACAGCGCCGAAAACAAGTAATTCAGTGCAAACGTCATAATGCTAAAAATCCTGAAACCCACAGAGAGCCAATCAAATACAACCTGAATTATTAGAGAATCTGGAGACGTTGCGAGCGAAAATAATGTCCAGGAGTCGGAGGTGACTTTTGTTTGGCGCAGGAAAATTGAAATTTTTTCATGAATATTGATCAATTCGTAAAAATAATATACAGTTTCTTGTACAATTTGGAATTAACTTTTACTCAGACTTAATCATGCAATGATACAATTTTGGGTTCTTTGAAAAATACTCCAGGGAAAATTAATTCCAAACTGAAGTGGAAACCTTATAAAGCTACGTGTCATAATCCAATTTCATACACAACGTGTGGAACAAGAATTTTCAGAACACTAACACAGTAGAGGATAGTTGGAACAGACAAACATTTTAATGACAAAAATTGTACTAACTGTACAATTTATTTAATTAGCCTCATAATTTAATTAATAATAATTTAATTAAATAATAGTAATTATTATAATTAATAATAGTAATAATAATAATAATTAATTAAATCAATTTAATAAGCCTCGTTTACGGTTGGGGTTTTCTGCCCTTGATTGTCATCCAGGTTTTCGTAATAACCCCACGACTGGTGGAGTTTCACTCCGACGAAGGGCATTCGCTCGAAACAGTTTCTCCATTCTTAAGTTCCTGCAGTTTCCCAACCCTTTTGATTATCCACAGCCGTTCAAAACTGCCGACGCAGTACTCTACTTTTATATCATCTATCGTACTAACATGATTCGCACGATTCATTCAGTAATCTCTTCTAAGTTTAACATATACACCATATCACAGTCACAAGGTTTTTCGGATTAAATATCTTGTGACTGTTACAAAAATAGAGTGCGTTGAAATGTCAATAAAAAATAATTACCTAAAAAACAAGGAGATTAGCCTTGATCGGTTTTAGTTCACATAACTATTCCTCTTGTTACAAGGCGTCATGACGCACTATTTTCGCAGTAATCAAGATATTTGCAAATTCCAGTGACTCACGTGATTTGAAGAGATAACGCTACCAACTAAATGTTATGAGTATTTCATCCAGGATATCCTTGCATAACTTATTAGTATCTTAGCAATTGTGATCTAGATGATCGCTTGTCTTACAAGACCGCATTTCCGCCTTGATTGCGGATCGCTACGATCCGGAGAGATGAGTATAATAAATTGAACAATAGGATCTTTCGGGCATTAGAGCGAATAACTCTCCAGAGGTGTTAAGAAGCTTTGTCTCAAGTAGACGTGAAACAGGAAAATCCAGCAAAATCTGCGGTCACAAATTAATCAAAAAGAGAACGACGTCGTTTTGGCACAGGATACAAGAATGCGATGAAAGATCCTTGGAATGAAGTCAGATAATCGTCCTTAGTTCTTAGAAAGTGGTCTTACTGCAAGAATTTCGATGAGAATTAAAGTAAGGGTGAATGTAAGGATAAGGCAATGACTAATTGAAGTCTCCCCAAAAGTGTCTTCCCTTGAGCTGTTTTTTCTTCCTTCCCAAATAAATGTGCATGTCTGGCAATTCTTGGAAAAGAACTAAACGGCCGCAATATTTTATGCGCATGCTCTTAATTCAAATAATTTCCAGATTCGTTATCCTATCCAAGATACGAAACAGTGGACGAGGCCGGCAAATATCCAAACTTTAAGACTTCAATGAAACAACACAGTTTGTTTTTTTTGGTGGGGTTTTTTTTTTGTATCTGCCATCGGGAATATTAACCAAAAAGAATGCAATCAAATTTCAAGGTAAACAGTTGACAATGCCATACAACTTCTACCCCTGGGGCAGGATGTATCAATTCTGGATAGCTTATTCAGCAAAAATGCCTTGAACAGGTGATTTTAAATTTTATTCATTTTATCCAAATTTTAAGCGTGGTTGCAATTAAAGCGTAAGGATCAATCGGAAAGATTGCAACAGTTTTGTAGTTCAAGTTGTAACAGTCGCTACGATTTACGTTTCCATAAGTTGCAGAAGCGACGACTGTTGCGCTGCTGTTGTTACTAATCGCAAGATTTAATGGAAACCATGTTTAAGAAACGTGGTACAATAGTCGTTGCTTAGATACGTGAATCGTAAGGATCGTTGCGACTACGACGACCAAATCGTAAACATGAGGACAGATGCGCTGAGTGGTAGAAACTTGCAGAACAACTCCTTATTTCGGTAGGTTCCGACTCATTTTGGAAAAGATCTGAAACATGCACAAATTATCCGACAGACCTCAATCAGTTTCTATGAGTAAAAGGGTGTTTGGAAGGTAAGGTGCAGGTTGAAGAGGGCAAGCCGAATCGGTATAGCCTGGGAAAAATAAGGGCTAAAATTCGACAGTTCCTATAACAGCCTTTAAAAACTCGCAAGTGTCGCACATATCCGTACCAAAACCGTCTGTTGCTGTTCTGCAAGTTCACTTTAGCACAATTGAGAAGTTTTTCTTTCAATTAAGCAATTTTAATTTGAGCGTACATCTATATTTAATGAATTGAAATCAGCGTAAGGTATTCCGCTAATACATCAAAACAAAGCAGACAAAATAAATAAGTTGATCTGTATTATTACGGGTGAAATGGCTTAGACCACATCTTTTGAACATACAGATGTAGTCGGCAAACGTGAGTTAATGTTAAATACATATAAACTGATACACAGAGATACTCAAATCCATATTACGTCTCGATAAAAATAGTAAACGAATGGACGAAACGTTTCTACGAGTTCGAGATAGCCTGCGGTAGGTATTTAGACATTATCAAAGCACTTACACCAATGGGGTTATATTAAAAGAAAGGGAATATGCCTGGCTGAGATATAATTACTAAAATACACACATCAAACATTTACAAAAAGGTATTGCGTTTAACTAATTGGGAACCTCCTTTTAAAAGTACAGTTCTACTAAATTTACCTTGTCACCCCGAGACATGGGGATAAATAATTAAAGAGGTACCGTAATGATGACAAAGGTAAAACGGAATTAGGACCACACTTGAAAACCTATTTAATATGAGCTTTAACATGAATCGTTTTCACCGTCTACGAGTAAATCACTTTATTACAGTAGAACAGATCTATTAAAAGAAATACTCAATGTTTTTTTAACGGAAATTAAAAGTACGAACCACAGCTAAGTTCAACTGCCCACTAATTCTCGAGCACACATGTTGAATGCTGATTAATTGTCATAATAAGTCCCTCAACGACTTCACTGCTAACGATTTCGCAGTTTAATTTGGCATTGACGACACGTGTCGTCGATTGTCGATTTTAATGATGTTGTTTTAAATTGTTAGAGTTTTACTGCCTCAGAACTAACAGCTAAACACCTGACAAGCCATAATTCGCCACTAAGAACGAGTTCAATTATCCACTCAGGTTTCGATCAAAGACAACGGGAAAAAATTTCAACGACAATTTATTTGTGTTGAATTACTCAGTAGTCTTTTACGTAACAGTTGTGGTTGTCACCTTGGTGGGAGATGTACCCTCTATTGTTCTAAAGAAACTAGTGCAAAGCTGTTTATCATGGAGATCCTAAGCGCTTTCTGGGCCAACACGGTGGTCTTGATTGTATCTAACGACCGTCAGATAATTCTTTTGTGTTTTGTTTCCCGTGGCGATTAACGGCTTGAGTTTGAAACGCAACCTGTTGAGATTCGTTGGGTTTCTAAACTGGTGACATACGTGGGGCGTCTTCGTTCGTTAGGGTGTTTGAATTTGTGAAAGGATGCGGTGGGTCCGATTTTCCATACTGTTCTGGGTAGGCTGGCATAGGTGTCACTTTCATGGCCGGTTTTTCGGTAGATGTTTGTACCAGTAAGGGTTGTTGTCTCATTTGTTTCCGATGATAATTCTTTGAGAATTTCCTGTTGTAGCACAATCGCCACGACTGGCAGGTTTTCGTTGACCATACCCACATGCCCGAAGTTATTCCAACAACCAGAGACATGAAATGTCTCACCATGTAGATTTCGTCCTTCGGCTTGGACACTAAATTACATTCATCTGTCAATACGTTTATACAATTAGCCTCGACGTCTTTTTGCCATGATTCCATGTTAGAATACTCGTAAACGAAGCAGGCTATCACAGCTGTAGCAGGCAGTGTGTATAATACGGAAAACACGCCAATTCTTACCATCAATTTCTCGAGCTTTTGAGTGTTTGTGTCTCGATCTTTGAGAACCGAACGAATGCGGAATAAGGAGATAAAACCGCCCAAAAGAAACGTGGTGCCGATAACCAAATAAACGCAAAGAGGCGCCAAAACAAATCCTGCCAGACTTTCCACACTCTGATTGCCCACGTAACATAAACCTGTTAACTCGTCCGCGTCAACTTTTCTCATCGACAACGCTATAATGGTTTGAATAGCGGGAATTACCCAAGCGACCGCATGAAAATAAGTAGACTTGCTTTCTATAGCCTCTTGGCTCCATTTGAGAGCGGCGGATAAAAACCAGGTCAGAGTAAGAAGAACCCACCAAATGGATGAAGCCATGCCAAAGTAATACAGCAAAAGAAAGACGATAGAACACCCGACAGTATTGAGTCCATCTACGATGAAATGCTTTTCAGTAGCACTGCATGATATGCCTTCTCGCTTAGCAATCAGTCGGATCAAATATGCCATGGAATATAAATTATAGCAAAAAGCTAAATATATAATCGGTCTTTCTGGATACTTGAATCGACTTCTGTCGATTAAGTAAGTTAAGACGGTAACCAATGTGGAAAGGAAACACAATGTGGACCATATTAGTAACCACACATCCGAAAATTGCTTGTCTGATTTTTTAAAGTAAACATCCTCTCCACATTTCGCAGCGCAACGATCTTTCTTCTCAAGGTAAACGAACTTCTTAAAGTTGATACATTTTGAAACGTTACGGAAAAATACAGCGCCACCCGACTGTACAGTGTAGAATGTGGGCATTGGTTTGGCTATTTTGTCATCGCCAGTTACCTTAGGTGTGTTCGTCGTTAAATTACGATAACGTTGTATTACTGAATCAATTTGTTCTGTCGACGTCTGTTTCGGCTTGCTTTGAGTCGGCGGCTTAATACAAATAGGATCTTTCGACGAGTCCATTGGAAATTTCCCACAGTTAAGAGAATCAGGCCATTTGTAGTGAAATCGTTTCAGGATGCCAATACATCCTATTTTTGCTGCTTGACACATGGAACGACAGGCAAGCACAGGATAGTTTACTTCGCTGCTGCACATCGGAGCAAATGCTGAGCAAATAAAAAGCTTGATGTTTGACGCACATCCTAGAGCCATCAAAGGACGAAATTCTTGTATTCGTCCGATCGCCTCTTGTTGATTGTCATTACCCATGAGGTTCGGCATCGCCGTCATGTTATAGCCCAAATTCATACAGAGTGGAATTCTTATCGGTTCACAAACAGGTCTCTTAGTCGTCGCTTCACTTATTCCAAGCAAAAAATACGTTAAAGTAAAGAAGTAAAAAAGACAACTCAACGTACACGACGCCATAACCTGCTGAAATGAACGCGACTGTGAATTGATACGCTCTGAGAAACTGGCAAATTTGAATAGACCTGTTCCTTGAATATAGCTTCTTTGCACATAAGAGAGACCGCTCTGTGAATCAAGGCAAACTGCCTTTTGTTATTATCTCTTAATTTAAAATGTCAAGCGACGATTGTCGATGGGATCTCATTATATGTCACTCAAACTTTTGTTAGGAAACATCTGCTATTTCTCAACATCATGGCGCCGTATTGGCAACCAATCATATGAAAGAACCCTTACTGCGCGAAGGTTCTAACCAATCAAATCTTTATTTTCGATGGAGTTAACATGTAGTCATACATTAATGAAGGAAAACGAATCGAAAATGGCTTTTTTAGTGAAACCCGATGCAGCTTATGATCTAAGATGGCACAGCAAGAACACAAATATTGTTTTTTTTTATTATCAGAGGCAGTGTGTTTCGTTGATGCAACAGCAGGGAAAGTAGACGTGCAAGATGAACTTCAACAAGAATCATATCGTCAATCACGAAAGCAATTGACTGCAATAAACAGTTAACTTACTCAAAAGACTGACTTTATTATTTTGTCACGTTGTGTAGGAAGAGAAGGTGGCAACAACTGTAGCCAACTGACAGCCAGAGCTAGTGACTGCGAAACTGAAAGTGTTCATAGTTAACTCAAAGTGTCTCAGGAAAAACCTGCTCCACCGTGAAACGGACTCGGACGGATATAGTCATTGTGTTCAGCAAACACAAGGGAAAATAGCGGAAATTGTTAAAAGAGAAAACAGTTTGAGACATTACAAAGCGATGCAGTGTATTTTTTCCACAGGGTTATAGACACACCGGTAAGAACAGCTGATACCTCCGTCTTATTCACAGACACTGCTTATCTGAAATCGGCGGTTCTGTTTTATCCTGTGACAACTTAGAACTGACGAAAGAAAACACAGCAGGCTTAAACGCGTGATAGGCAAATAAATTAACAGTAAACCTTGCTCATTGAAGGCCTGACTTCGAACCATTGGTTCAGTGACCTGAACCATTCCACCTTCTCGGCATCTAGTACAGTCTCTGCTTTCCCTCTAAGAGACTAAGAGAAATTGTTTGCTTCATTTGTTATTAATGGGAAAACCATAACAATATACAAAAATTAAATCGACGCAATTAGCGGGAAAAGAGACAAACGCAAAGGAATGGAATTTTTACAAATGACTAGTTAGCATTCTGGCTGTGTTTGATAAGATTTTTGTCAGTTATGGCGACCAATTTGAAGATAGTTGCTTTCATTCCCTGCTACCTCCTCGCAAAGTAAACACGAACCAGGTGCTCACTCCAAGGTGAAGACATACGGAAAATTACCCTAAACGGATAAACGTCTAACCACGTTAAGTGGAGAAAAAAATTCCTCGGTTTCCAGCGCGGTTAACCAATACAATTTCCCAATAACTGTAGATGAGGGATTACCGACTTTTAATTCTTCCGACAAATTGTTTGAAAAAGGAAATATTTTAAGTTATTAAGCATGCCGACCACGGCTCCGCCTTAAGCATTTTGAACCCCAAATATTCAAAAAGCATTCTACTTTGTAAATATACTTTCCAAATACCAAGGATGTTGATGTATGACAGAAAACCCTTGCACTCAGTTTGAGTAATTTAGCTTACAATCATCACACCCACAGCTTAATGTTAGAATGCATCGTCGTAGCCTTTCCCTACAACAAAAAATAAACTGACCACTAACTTTAACGGGATTTCGACAAAAGGAATACATAGACGTGCTTCACACGGTCAAGGCCACAAAATGTGTAAGCAGAAGAGAGCGCTAGATATAAGGACAGAACAAACTACTATGACTTGCTTATACTTGGGTTAGTCGCAATAGACTAATTATTTCATATCAGCTCGAGATTTAAATAGAATACTTACTTTCTTAAAACATCAGATTGTGATGCCTTACAGTTTAAGCAAATTGTGAAAAGCAAATATTTATTTATGGATTACAATCTATTTGTTCGCAATATACTAGAGCCATCGGAAACTGTCAAGTCACACAAAACAGTGGAAATATTGGCCTTCTGAACGATCTGTTATAATCAATAACCGAACGACAATCACGTTGTTTGCAAACCAAACACATTAGTCATCAGATCATACTTGAAAGAACACCCCCACACCATTATAGTTGATCAGGCTAACTCAAATTGAAATAGTCAAAACTTGAATGATTACAAAGATCAGTGTCTCTACAAAGACTGCACTCACTGAAGTCACTAATGAGTGAAATGGTCAGTGAATGATCAAGGCAACGTACACAAGAAACAAGGAACTTCATGGATGGCAGAATGAAATTCCGATTGGGGGGTGGTGGGCTTAAAATGTAGTGTGATTGGCGCATCATGTCCTCTAAAAAAGTTTCCATATTTGTTCTAAAATCACTTATTTCAACAACTATAGCAAAATTATGCGACAGCAAGCATAAAAAATTTCAATGGTTTGGGATCTTTCGTTTGTCCTTTACATTTTAGGATGTGACTTCTGAGGTGAAGTGGGTCAGCTAATGGCTACCCCGGCCCCGTGGCTTTGCCATTGGTAGATTTAGTTGATGCTTATTGTCATTCATTGCCGCTCATTTTTCTCACGAGATAAGCACCATGTTAGTATTCTGCCAACAGCCCTTTGGCTTTCTATTTACCCGCTATCTCAAGATATATAAGTTTATCTTCTAAATCAGGCAATTCTGGCCCTCTAAAACGATTATCTATAAGTTTCATAAAAATACAGTTGTATTTTAACTATTGACATTCCAGATTGTTGGTTATCGGGTAAATTGCTCCTATATTAGGTTAATCCAAGATTTTTATGAGAAGATTCAATAAAGAAACGACGCAAGAAATAAATGTTTTCGGTCACGATGACCGAACAAATGAAGTATTTCGCGAACTTTCGTAAACAAAGGTATTCCCAATTTTTACATCAAAACGTTTGCAACTACGGCACTTATAGAATGATTGATAGATCATGAGCTCTTGGTCTTAAATCTTGGTCGATCTTTGACTTGAAGACAGATTAGAATATTACAAACAGCTTGAGTGATCAGTAACTGGATAAAAAAGAACTATATTGAATTGCCAAAATCAGTTAAAATTTTAATGAGTCTGTGAGGTTGAAGGGATACACAAATCTAGGAGCAACTATATGGTACATCAATAGTTTTTTCAACAACTTCAAATTTTTATATGACAGACTGTCACTGTCCGATCAATTTAATCACGTTTAATATTTCTATAAGAGATTTAAATCAACCTCTTCACTTTTAAAAATGTAGGACACTGCGCAGGCAGTATATAAAACAATGCAGAAAGTTAAAAGAGTGGTAGACTGCCGAATATACGTAGGAAAATTCTGACGTTTCGAGCAAAGGCCCTTCTTCATAGAGTAAAACACGTTTCATAAAATAACTAAATAAATAACAAACTAACTAAAAGATAAATCATGGATACAAAGTTCTTTAGAAAAAGAAGGAACCGTCAAATCGTCCTTTTACAGCTAAAACGGGCTATTGGGGGAACTTCCATTTGTCCACAGAGCTTTCATTTACTTAAATTAATTTATAAAGTCACAACAGAGATCTATGTCATTACGAATGGAATGTTGTTCTTTCCTTTATAGAAATCCTATCAATAATTATCTTCACATGCTAGAAACTAAAGGCAGGCAGCGGTAACTAAATAATGAACGACTGCCCAACCATAGCGGAGATTATTTGACGGAAAGCACGAACAAGAACCTGAGGAATTCTAATGAACTCTAACTTCCTGTAAAGGCAGGTAGCCAAGCGCCAGATGGTTTGCAAGATACAGTTGTTGGCAGCTACTAACCCTCCGCACCCATCAAGATTAAACGCAACGAGCAGTTAAAATAAAGAAAACTAATAGGAAACGAAACTAAAATGATGTGACTCAGGCATGGCATGTGATTAATCTAAGTAAAGTTAAAACCGCGCGGAAATGAGGACGACATAAGAAGAGAACAGAAAGCCCAGAAAAAATCAGAAATGCTTGAAAGTACGTCAGGTACTCTTTCGAGAATAAAGCATTTGTATTTCTTTAACCAGATTACAAAGAATGCTCATCCTGTGCACAAACATCATCATGCTTCGAGATCGAGTTATTCGTAACCTGTGGTCTTCTCATATTTCCAAGCACCGCTGGATATCGATCGAACAGTAAAATTAACAGCAGGATCCGGGAAATTAACTTCAAATATTTTCTTCTCGGCAATCAAACATTTGCGACGCCTACACTATCTCATTGTTCAAACAAACGCCGAGCCGGAGACAAATTAACAGGAAAGTTGCGTATTTTAAACTTAAAGACAAACATCTCGTTATGTGGGGTTCACAAACTGTAGAACGGGACGACGGGATGAAAGGGATACGTCAAGAACTCTTGTTATATGATACATTCAAGAGAGGGAGAGTGGGTGGTTATTGGTTATCGAATTTGTCGTACTTGCAACTCTGTACCGAAATAAGATTGTGAGAAGACAATCAATCTAAAGGAAACAAAGACAAAGAGAAGAGATTCAAAAGGTTTGGGAAACTGCCGGAACTTAAGAATGGTTAAACTGACGTTTCGAGCGAAGGCCTTCGCTCGTTCAATACTGCCGACGCAGCACTCTAATTTTCATATCAAAGAGAAGAAAGACTGGTTGATAATACCTATCTTAGAAGAACCCTTTGGTATTTGGTGAAAAGGCGTGCTAAACCACTATTTAATTTGTTGCAGAAAATTAAATACTCAAGAATAGTGTGCCTAGTCTTCTTCAAACCATGGCAACAAAATAAATGAACTTAACTACATGTCTTGAGAAAATTTGCATGGTTTCACATGAAATCTTGCATCAGCGCCTTTTCACCGAAGCCTCTGTCGCTGACGAAATAAACAAAGTGAAGCTTACTACCTCAGTAGCACAGTGTGTGGTTTTATTTAATTTTTTTCGTTCTAGAGCGTTTCTACCATTGTCCCAACAACGAAGGTAAAGCAGAGTGTGCAGCATTACGTTTGAATTTTCCTCGAGTTTTAGAGCGCTTTGCCTCCATCTCTGTAATTTAAGGAAAAGCACAAGTGCGAGTTCTGTGTATTTTCATGTTATGTTCTACAGTTTCAAAGGATTTTACAGCACCTTCCACCACTTCAGGTACAACATAAGAAAAGCGAAATTGGGGTCAAATCTGAGCTGGCACACAGAAATTAGAAATATTGGGTAGAAAAGGGAAATATATAATTTTTTTATTTGCTGGATTCACATCCTGTTTTTAAGTTTCTGGTATTGCAAGGCATCCAATATCGGACTTACTTAAGGGGGCCTAGGAACGAGAAAGGCTCAGTTTTGCACCAGGCTGAAGCCTTCTCTGAGGGTGGCATTCATATTGAAAATGAAATAGAGAACATTTTTACCTGTTACCTCTACGTAACCGTGCTCATTCGGCCAACGATCGACAGAATAACTGCTCTAACTTGAATGCTTCGTCCAATTAACTACTTGTTCAATAAACTACAAATACAAGAAATGTCGTTTTTATGATGTGGAAAGAATTTTCAGAGGGTTATTTAACTCTATTAGTCCACAGTAGTTTGAGCTTAATTTTTTTTAATTCAATAACTTTGTCACAGAGCTTAAATAATCAAGTAAATTAACAGATTGGTAAGGCGGAAATGTGACGTAAATAGTGGCAGGGTATCCGCAGCAGCAAAAGTCAGTTACTGCGGCCAGCGGCCAGCAGTATTGAACGGCTTGTAGATAACCAAAAGGGTTGGGAAACTGCCGTAACTTAAGCGTGGAGAAACTGAAACCATAGTCATGCAATCCCTCCAATTATTCTGACAGAAAGTAAAGCTATATACTTCCGAGTTGACCAGTTTAGAGTTAATCGGTCCCTCATCAAGCTCCACCACCCCCAGACACCATTACGATGTCAGCTCAAACACTGCCTACGCTGAGCCATGTAATCAATCATGGAAATCCTACGTGGAAAAAATGTCTGTCCATGTTTCCTGTGCATAATCTACTGTTAGGGACTAGCACAACACATTTAACCCTGTCAAGTTTTAGAGTGCATAGTTCCTGGTCTTCGAGACCTCCGATCGCCAACAAACTCAAATGAACAATCTACAAATCAGTTGGCTTTTGTGTTGCTCCTATGACGAACTGTGATCTTGAAGTTCAAATACCACGCACGTTAACACAGCATTGCTATTACTTCGATCAGACAGAGTCATACGAATTTTGTCCCTGTTCAAAAAAGAACAAGGTATATGCACACTAAAATTATTCGCAAACCTCAAAAATGTCAGAATGTAATCTCATTCCATTAACTAACCCAAAGAGAACGATATTTGCTTTTTGCATATCACAGTAACAAAGCGGTTGCCATGGTTTCATGAAAAACAGGGGGAGACTTTCTTCTCAATTGGATAGCTTCTTAATATTACAAGATTACACGATTTCAAAGACAACTCAGTGTATACACTTCTAAAGGACAATTTTCTTTCTTCCTGTAAGTACCTCAAGCTAATTGTATATCTTTACTCATATTCAAATTGTGGACTCCTTTCAAGTTTGACCTGTTTGTTTAGATTGCCACCTCCATACCCAATCTAGATTACAGCTTAGCCTAGATTGGCACCTTCTTGTGTCGTTTGACTTGAAATGAGATTACACAGATCTGGGTATCATTTGGTACTTAAAGACAATGTAGACCTTTAACTTTCTCTTCAGAGATAATAAAGGCGAGAGTACATTAGATCAAACAATTCATATTCGCTATGAATGAAATTTACGCTGAGTACACGAACTTACTGAACAAAAGACGAGGAATCGTGCTACATCGCTTTAAGGTACAAGAGCAGCACAAATCTTGGCCCAAGTTTAAGAGACGTTGGTTCATTCGATCAACTTTCATTAAGTGGTTTCATAACAAAGAATTGCCTACAGTTCAAAGCTAAACACATAGTTTTTAGCACCAAGCAAAAGGAAAATCCAGACAATTAAAACATCTGTATGCTAAAGCGAAGAACGGAAATACAAACATTAGGAGGTATGGCGATAATCATCTTCGATTATCTTTTTCGGAAGTACTCTCGAGTATTCTTCGCTTTCGAATGAACGACCAAACCAATGAAGAATTCGAACAAAAATTAACATCCTGTCATATTGCATGCTAATCCGTATTTTGAAATATTTCTTTGCCAGGTAACTGTTGTCCTGCCGAGCGTATAAGTATACAAACACCATATTATTAGTCTACGAGATCTCGACCACGAATTTCACAAAGCAGATGCAGTGAAAGCTAAAAGTCGTTAAAATTTAACCTCCTGACACAACCCATACTCTTAATTCTTTTTGAGTACACAGTACTCATCGTCATTTAGAAAAGTTACTTTCTTATGTAAACCAAAAAAATTTGGTAAACGACAAGGATTAGGCTACCGATGACAGCCCATTCTGACAACTCATGAAGTATGTGTTATGCTACAGGTTCACGGCTCGAGATTACTTTTTGATAAGTGAGCTTGTAATTTCAGTTATTAAACTGCAGATCACGCGTAAATTAACAACAATATTGGCTTAAATCTTGTTAGTCTACAAGCAATATTTCACTCTAGCGCAAGCTGTTATAAAAAGATATTACAAGAAAAGAAAATTATGATTTTATTATTACATTCCTAAATGGCTTTATGATTATTAATTCGTTCAAAAACTTAACTTCATTCACGGCCACGGAATTTACAAGCATGAAAAACTCTAATTAGATGTGCATGGTCACTGTCAATAAGCGACATAAAGCAACAATCTGTAAATATAACCTTATTATAAATGATCAATTTTTGCTAGGTCAAGAGATGTCTCAGACATCAGAAAGTGGGCCTCCAATTATGGCGAAGGCTGTGGCAGTGCTGGACTGCAAAGAGGAACAAATCAAACCGCAACAACTCAACTTAAGAGTAGGTCTACTTTCACTCAGTCAATTTTGATTGTGAAAATAATATTAAACCGAGTTCTAACGTCTGTGTGTTCAGAGTTATGGATGCCCATGCACGGACATGCTAAAGAAATCCACCAATATCCAAAAGACCAATTTGTTGTACTACTACAATCTCGTTTACACCTTCCCGTGTTATTCAGCGAGTGTTTAGCATTCATTATTTCTGTTGTAGGAAGGGAACGTGAGCGAGGAATAAAGACATGAAATCGTTTAAAGACCTAAACACTTCCTAATTTCCTTGTTATATTAAATTGACCTAATTGTTTTTTCGTCTTGAGACCAGAACTTTGCCTATTTTTACACTGAAGTAACATGGTGTTACACAAGACATAAACCGTAAACAAAGTCGGACAAGGCAAAAGGCAGCAAGGGGAAATTAACAAACTATTTCAACGGTCACAATTTCTTCTTTAAAAGCAAACTAGTTCATATTTACACCAACAGTTTCTGTTATTTATTTAACCAACATCTGCATTCAGAAAAAACAGTTTGATCTCATGTTTCCTCATTTAATATCGTGTTTCACTCACAGCAGAGAGAGGAGCAAGAAAATGATAGACGGAGAACGCTTGCTGGGTTAACCACGTCAACTATTTCAGAAACAAGCGGACACTCTTCATCTTTACTGTGGACTCCTCAGATTTTGCCGGAAAATTTCAAGGTAGGCCATGAGTAAACTGAGTTTTGTGCTGCTGTAACATAGAACCGAACGAAAGATGGCCCCAGGTAGACCTTGACGAAAAAGAGTGCAAATTAAATAACTGGCTTTCTCTCTACATCTAATTATATAGACCTATGTAAACTGGTTGCTATCAGATTCTGGGAAGAATATAGTTTCGCTTTAATATTAAATATCAGATCGTGTGTGTTCTCCATGTATTTTATAAACTAGCCTTTACTACACCAGCAAGAAGAATAGTTTAGCGGTAACTTAAGCGTATTGCGTATTGCTTCTTGCCCGTTTAAAGAGTTTATATACTGAATCTCCAGGAACTACAGCTAAGATGTAACTGGCTGAGATTTCCAAGAGAAAAGGGCAGTCGTTTCAAAATTCACTACAATCTGTTTGACTACTTGAAATAAGTCCAACGATGGCCTATCTGCGATCAACAATCACAGAAATAAGGTCATAAGGTTTGGTCGTTATTTGCTGTTTAATCTGTGTTTGGAACACGAGGCTTCAGAAAATCTTGAGGTCCAGATGGCAATCGACTCAGAACCATCTTCGGGTGTGAGATTTTCTGTACGAAGATACTCAACGAGGGTAAAGTCTGAGTTGAATATCGTTCAGGCAAGAAAAGGGCGAGTATATATTAATTATTTTAGTATAAAATAATAACTGCTGTTCTAATTAATTAATTAACATTAATACCAATATAACATTCTACAGACATACATAAGTACATAAATACACTCACGTTGTACATATTATATACATATATATATTTACACAAATAGATATATATATTTACACAAATGTATATATATATACACACACACACACACACACACACACACACACACACGCACACATATATATACATATTTATATGCATATATAATCAAAACAAACTTTTTAAAAACTTTATTTCTTCAATGTTTCAGGGCTAATCTCTTATCAAGGAATCTAAGATTACAAGATGGCAAGGGCATTTAAATACTGTCAACCTAATTACAAATTTTAAAAAAATCAATTTTCGGAGTCAGGATTCGGTTTTTCTGTTCTAAAGTTTCGGTAGTTTCTTGTACCCTTTTCATTTGATATATCAAGATTTTCTGCTCACACTAGTTTATTGTTCTATTTTCAGAGATCAAGCAAGAGGAGAAGTTATCGTAAGAAGCACAGAAACTGCCGGCGTCTTTGGAATGACAGAGAAATGGACGGTATGAACGATGAAACATCGCCGTTCCTGACAAATCGACGCCACCATACGTACTTAATAAAACCAGAAGAATTGTGTTCGTTTGAAAGAGATTATCAGCACAACAGGGCGAGTCACAGAAGAAGAATAGCCAGAAGTACAGAAATAAACAGTTCAAAAAGATCTCGGAAACATAAAAAGAGAAGTGGACTTAATAATGATTACACCAAGTACGAGTACCATCGCAGATCCAACAGAGTAAGCAGGAAAAAAAATCTAACGCTAAGTATACGTGTCTGGTCCAAAGACCTATACCACGGAGAAGGAGAGTTACCATTATGTAAGAAGTATGGTGGTTAGAACATGTTCCAAGGGCAGACTAACTACCGAAAAAGGACCCGGGAGATTCTGACTTTAGGGGCCCGCCCGCCCGAAAAACTTGCCTGATGTTATGCAATTGCTGGATTTCATATCGCGTAGAGATCTGGCACTAAGCAATAATTCCAGGATGAAATTAAAAATACATG
Organism: Nanipora kamurai; assembly: GCA_036872915.1. NCBI lineage: Eukaryota > Metazoa > Cnidaria > Anthozoa > Scleralcyonacea > Helioporidae > Nanipora > Nanipora kamurai. Next base: position 1,367,759 of record JBAHVQ010000380.1, on the reverse strand, counting down.
TATGTCGAGTTAAATGAGACATGACCTACTGTATTGTCAAATACTTCTCACCAGGTTTTCTACGTGACCTTTAAAGAACTTGGTGACATGCTATGTTGTAGTTAACCCAATATATAATTTTACGTCCATCCGGAGTCATCCGTTAGAGCCAGTTTTCCGCGCGAGATATGAAATCAAACAACGTAGCTTTTGCAAGTTTAGGTCATATATTCGTTTTCACCCCCAAGCCTCGTCTACGAGTCTACGTGTTTTCCTAACAACAAATCGAGGCTTGGTGGTGGATAGGGTAACAAAAGCGCAAAATAAACTCGCGTCAGCCCCATAGAAGCAATTCAATTTTCATGAGATTGAACTACATTGGAAGGTGGCTCATAGCGTCTTAAATGACTGGGGCTCATACTCCGTTCAGTGAAAGGACTGTAAGGGCTTTTGCCCGGTGAGCCCCAGAAGCAAGTCGGTCGCTGACGTGATCATTCTTTACCGTAGGATAAACGCCGAAAACATGAGACGATGAAGCAGCAAAAAGACGAGATGCAAAGCAGGTAACGACAATCATAATGTTTAATGATGTTCAGTGCTACAAATTAATTTTTATTTGCACCGAAAATGCTTTTAGCGCCAAAATTGGTTTGCCGAAGTTTATTCAAAGAATTAAAGATTTTTTCTTTGGAAAAAAATCGGAGAAAGGACAGTATCAGGTTAGCAATACACCAGAAGGATATCACAGGTCACATTTCCCGGAACATTCGAGACATGGCAAGAATCACCGACGGCACCATTCCGAGAAGTTGTTTCGGTGTGCGAGTGATTCAGACATCGAAGTAGTAAAGCATCACCAAAGAAGGCAACACAGAAATGTCTCGATAGTTCAAGATGACTTATGTAAAAGCGGTAGACACTGGAAGGCGAAAAGAATACGAAATGAAAACAAATTATCCAGCATCTGTGAGAGCAGTGATAAGACTGGGGGACTTGAGCGTGGCTTTGGTAGTGATGGTAGACTGGTTCTAGCAAAGAGTGGATCTACGACTTATAACGACTTTAAATTAAACGGTGGACATAAAAACAATGAATATCAAAGAGACAAAAAGGACGGATGGTGTAAAAAAGATGCAAAGGGAACGAGTGAGGAAAGCAATTCACAGACGTCATCAAGAACCAAAGAAAAACATCGAAAACATAGACAAGATTACCAAAATTTGAAAAAGAAATGGACGAAGCAACATCAAAGTTTCGAAAACGACTTGGAAAAGCTGGAAAAACTCATTGAAATGATTAATATGAAAAAATCTCGAGGATTTTCCTCACAAAAGGTGAGTCAAAAACTACAGTAAAACCAGACAGAGAAAACAAGTACTTCTCACGTCAGAGTAGATGTTAGAAGGCTTAAGGTCATCTTTTAGGGGAATTAGGCGGCAATATTGCGTTATTTTGACCAACCGAACGAACTCCTGCACAAAGCGCTATGTACAACAGGTCATACATGTTCCCCAGTAATCGTTTGTTTGGGCTGCCTAAATGGCAAACATGGCCATATAGAAGCATTCCCATAATTAGAAACTTACACGTGTTGGAATGTATGAGATTTACTGCAGCTCAACCTGCACAGTGCGAGCACTCATATTGCACGTATTACTTGACGTGGGAACTGTTATGAATGTGCGAGTTTGAGGTTATCGTAGATGATCTGGCAGTCATTTGACGAATAACTAAGTCTGGGATTTTTTCTCTACGCTAAGCTTTCAGAGGATGAGTCATTGCTTGAAAGATTAGAGGCAACGCAGGAAAAATGTGTGGCTGAGGTAGATTTCACGAGACATGTCCTGGTTTGTAAACTGCAAAGACTAGAAAACAAAGTGGACGAACGCTTATCAGCAGTTGACAGCAACAACAACACCACTGAGGGAAGACAGAATAGCGTTGAAGATATACGGGAACACATGTCGAAGGAGTGCCGGGAATTGAGAAAACTTTTACAGGAAACAAGCGATCAATTGAGGCACGTCTTAAACGAGAAACCTGATATTTCGCAGACTAACGAAGATACGTTGTTAATCAATAATATCAGTGACAGCAATAAGCAGGGAAAGGCACAGGAAGGTAAGCAAAGAGCGGTATGAAAAGAAGGCGCGAGATTGCGGCACATCGAGTAGCATGAAAATTGTTTTTGCCTCTATACAATTTCTGATGCCGAATTATCATGTGGGAAAATTACATCCTCAAGACTAATAAAAAAGATTTTTAGAATGATGCCTCTGGTGCGGAATGGTTTTGAAAATTTTTGCCATAATGTCGCGGCCAAAAAAGATTGCCCGGGAATTCCTTACGTCTAAAGGGGAGATCTCATACTTTGAACGACCGAACGGAAACTAAATTTACCGGCCAAATGATACTACTAGGTGAACAACGTTCTACAATGCGCGTGAAATTTAAGTTTGACTGTTTAAGACATAGATAGTGCTGCTCACTTGCCAAAAATGGTCCTCCAGATAAGCTAGCTGGGCTTTGTACCGGCGACCCTTGACAATCAGTCAATCATTCACTATCTAACCTTTCACTGGAATATTGGGAGGTGGATTTACGAAAAGGAAGGGTGTAAAAGGAAACGAGCCTTTCGACCTTCTGTACAGTGTCGTCATGAATACTAAATTTACTTATGTTAATAAATACGTTTCATCAGCGATTAACATCCTCACAAATATCCTGCTAACAAATGACTATATTAGATGACATAACATAAGATTCCAAAGTGTTAGTATAACCGTAAAACCAAGTAAGGATATATCTTAACTCGGCATATGTGTATCGCTGTCCTTTCAGTTTGGTTTATTAACATCGAGTGCACTGAGGCAAATTGGTCTTAAAAATATCAGATAAACTTTCGTGATGTAATTTACTATCCTCAAAATGGACCAATTATTTAACAGTGGTCACATTCTTTTTCCTACAGATTGTATACCTCGACAAAAAAGCTTAAATCAACAGAGACAAAGCAGTCATTCAGACGCCTTAGGTAACCCTGATATTCCATTTCCAGAGCTATCCCATCATCCGCTCAACAATAGCAACACCACCACCAGTGTGACGACAAGACCACTTAAAGACGACAAACAGAAGAGAATATCAACATACGTTTAAAAATGTTCAAGTGAAAGAAAAACTGCAAAAATATGACTAACCATTGTAGAACCATAATATATACAGCAACATAACTGCGAATGCTAGGCGTACCGAAATAAAGTATTTCAGCGTGCAAACATATTGAGTAAATTCAAAGAGAATGGGAATGCAGTATTTTTAAGCCACGCCATTCTCATCACCACCCTCTAGTTTTTATCTAGTTTTGTTAGAAATGGACGTTGAAATTTACGGAAATCAAGCAATTAGTTTTCACCTACAGTCACGTGGTCCCCACATGGTCCAGTTCACTGCTTTCCCTGATATACACGAAAATAGTTTGCTCCTAAACCTATAATTCCACTTTTCAGTCGATCAAACTAACCATACAAGTTAGTATTGGCTATTAAAGGTATTATATCGGTACTTACCATCTAATAGTGAGCTTTATTTAGACAGGATTAAGCAACAGTTCCGCAGACATTTTTTATCTGCACGGACTTTGCAGCTTCATGGCCGCTTCATGATGAAACATAATGTAGCGGCAAATCGTTGCTCAATAAATTGATGGATATACAGAAGTTTTTGGAAGGTCAGCACGTCGCTTTAGTTAAATACTAGTTTTTTATTGGTTAAAAGTCTTAAAAAGTTGCACTGCCTTTTCAGAACAAACGTCTCAAGGTGGCTAGATGAGTGACATCAGAGAACTTTTGACAACGCAAAAAATTCAACTTGAGCGATTTCTCGTATTGTAACTTTTTGGCGAGTTTTTGAGCAGTCGTATCGCCTATGCAAGAGCGGTTCCACGCGCCATTCGTCTTGCAGCTCTTCCATGGTTGGTGCAGGCAAAAAATCGCACGTGAAGCCAGGAATTTTTAAAATAAATTGCAAAAAGTTTTCCCTTGAAGTCCTTACTACTTCGATAGATATGATTTTTACGTCAAAGGATGCAACATTTATTACCAAGACTGTAAAAACATAAGGAACTCGTCACAAATATACGATATTCGTTGCAGTTGGTCTACCTAGCCGAGTACACGCTTGAGATAATCCAAAATATCATGGCCACAAGTATCAGTGGAGATTTTTTCCACTTTGTGTAAGTTACCTCAGTACTGCATATCTGCCTACGAAAATGTTTGTATATTTCACATCTATTGCAACATAGCACATTGACGTACTCATGTTACTATGTTTATCAAATTTCAAATCCAATTTCAACTGTTTCACAATAGATACGAATTACCAGTAATAAATTGGTGGACGCAAAACCTGAAAGGCTAAACCTCAGTTGATTCACTTAACATCCTTCTTACCCACGTTATTTCATTAAATTCGTTCAATAACCATAGCCGCAGCACCTCCTCCTCCATTGCAGATACTGGCCAGGCCTTTGCAACCAGGTTGCAAATTATGAGACATGTGACCAATCAAACGAGCTCCAGACATTCTGAAAACATAGATCAAATATAACTTTCTTTAATTAAATTAAGATATATGATTTGACCTCACATTAAAATCATGACGTTTCAACTACACCAGTAAACATCAGTGTTCAAACGATTACTTTTTACTTGAAATAGCTTCATAAAATGGGGAAAAAAACACACATTCCATTGGCTATGAGACGTTTCTCGTTAACTTGATACAGGCACGTCTTTTCTAAACTTCAAAGTTATTTTACAAGGACATACCATCCTGGTGATCTGAAAACACAAAAGTGGACTGTGACTAGCGGTCAAATAGAAATCTCTTTTCCAATTTAAGTTAGTTAATATCTCATGAACAACACTAGATTCTTTTCTTCAATTCGTAATGGATATACCTTTCCCTTTAATGAATATTGACACAAAGTTTCAAACAGTTTTACAAAAGACACAGAATCTCACAGCTGATTAAAAGATATGAAACTAGATTTTTATTGTGCTGCTAGTCCCAGACCTTTTGCTTACGGTCAGATCACCCGGATTTGAAATAAGAATGTCAGACAGTAACCTCAAAAGCAATAGTAATAATAATTCTACTGCTAAAGTCACGAGGTTTGAATCGAAAATTAATTTTGCATTCAACCCTTACCCAAAGCATCATTAGATTCAGCTTTAGATACACAAAGAATAAAAAAAAATAAAATTTTAAATGCTGCACATACATCTCATTCTATTACCATCTGCGAATGAGATGTGTACATGAAGGAGTATAAAACAGAGTGCTCCATAAAGAGTTTTTTTTTAGAAAGTAGAGGTGAATGTGATTGTTGAACTGAACGATGCCGGGGTGGGGGGTTAAGGCGATGTATGGACAAAACTAATGAGAAGATGAGAAACTACTGTTCCGAGCGAACGATAATTCGTGAGTAAAATACCAACGCTTCACTGTGAAGGGTTTTGCTCGAAATATTAGATTGCCATCTTTAAATTTTTAGCGGTACGCCTCTAAAAGTCTGCGTTTCTCTACCGTAAATGCTTCTGCTTCTACAAAGGTTCTATCAACAATCTGCAGGCTTTCAAACAGAGTATTTTATTTCCATGCTGATGTAAACATACCCAATAGGATGACCAAGTGAGACAGCTCCACCATTTACGTTTACCTTCTCGGGGTCTAAGTCCATCAACTGTACAGGGAAATAACGAATATTTAGACCTGATATATTTGGGTACTTTACATTTTACCATTCCCACGATAGGATTAGATGTCAGTAGCAGGGATAATGTTCGGATTAAGGTAAGGGTCAACCAATAAGGTTTGGGTTAGTATAAGAATTAGAGATGTGACAAGGGTCAGGTGTAGGTTTAAGGTACTGGTAAAGGTTAGCGTCAGGATCAACGTTAGGATTAGGGTTTGTGGGCTTGGGTAAAATACGCCGAATAATTTTCAGATGATTTTAACTAGTAAGTAATAGAAATTACAGCAATTAAACAAGAATTTACATGTGAAGGTACCAAATCAGTACACCATATGTCACCTCAAATTGAGGATGTTTAGTCCAAATCTTTACTATACCTTGCAGTGCCGTTACTAGTGAATCTTCAGTTTTACCGAGCTTAGTTTGGATGTTTTTATTAGGGTGAATAAACTAATGTATTAGCGTTAATACACTAAATTAGCGTATTAACTAATTTTTCCAGCTTAACTGAGGGAACATCAGCCATGTTCAGGGTTTATGCCCATGACTACATGGTAATGGATAAACTTTACCTTAATATTTGCCAGAACAACAGCACTAAAGGCTTCGTTGATCTCCCACAAGTCTATATCATCCTTTTTTAATCCAGTTTGATTTAACAACTGAAAATAATAGACATTTCATCATGTGTTCAAAGAATTTTGTACCAAGCATGACTGAAAGTACAACATTTGCAGCACATGTACCAAAGTTCAAAAGGAATCTATTTGCTTTTTATACAGTAGATGCCTTTATGATTAAAGGTGACTATATTAAATAAGTAGAAAGTAGAAATACAGCATCTACAAAAAATTGCTGTCCATAACTTTATAAAACATATCAATAACTCACGAAGAAAACTGAAAGGATGTTAATGCCTAATAAGCTGATTAATAAAACATCAGATCTGAATCAAATTAAAATTAAAGTCCCTGATGTTGTCTTTGGCATTGCCATTTTTACATTAAATAATTTCCTTTTACCTTTTCAATCACTTGAAAACTACTTATGATCTGCCAAAGATGACTTAGAGCAAGTTTCAGATGTAATTTACAAAATTCATGTCCATTTTGTACCAGGGTATAAACATACTCAGCTTCACTTAATGTTTATACACACCAATACAATATCGCCATCCTTTTGTAAATCCTTACCCCCTATTACACATATTTACTTTAATTGACACCAAGGTGTTTTTTAGATCATTACTTTTCATCCAAGTTAAATGCATACTATATATTCTTATTTTGTCACTGAAGCCTGTTTCATCTTCTGAAAGAATCTTCAGTCACCTGAAGATTCTTTCAGAAGATGAAACAGGCTGTGGTGACTTTTTGAGGTAAGTGACATAATACTATTTGCTCTATCTGTTT
>JBAHVQ010000380.1:1339342-1360089 GCA_036872915.1 Nanipora kamurai | reverse complement strand
AATAAAATTCTAATTAAACACCACGTTTACAATTATTTTTAATGTGTATACATTTTTTTGGGACACCCTGTATATATGTATGGTGTCCTGTCTGGTCTCCTGTGTATACATGTATGGTGTCCTGTATATATATGTATGGTGTCCCCCTGAAGAAAATTCTGGTGGACATGCTGCCATGTAAAACTTGAGTACCTGACTACCACATGCCAATGACTGGGCAGCCAACATGATTGCTTTCATTCCAGATGCACAAACTTTGTTAATAGTGGTGCATGGAGTTGATACAGGTAATCCTTAAAATTAAAGAAGAACAAAAGCACTTCAGAAAAATTTATTTCTTCAACAACATGCTAAGATATTTATTATACAAATACTATGACATCTAATGATGTTAGTTGTTACTCAAGCCATTATGACAGCTTCAACAATTTTAATTTCAGACCCAGTCCCATGGATGGTACTGAATCAGTGGTGTAACCAGAGTTTTGTGTTTCAGGGACAAACCCTCAAAAAGTTTTCAGTTCCAAAAACATGCCCTCAGAACTTTCCCCACAAAAATATAATTTTGTCCAATTTGACCATTTTAGGAAATTTATTTTTATCTATTTTTTGACTATTAGAGGGGTGATTGAGCCTCCTCACCCCTCTCACTACAGTGTACTCAGTTACATGCATTACTAATACCTGCACCAAGTGCTGCTTGTCGAGTGGGGGCCTGACCAGCTCCAGCTGTACAAACATTTCCCATAAAGACTTCTTGTACATCTTCACATGTAATACCTATAATAAATAGCAGAATAAACCTTCAAGATTTCCTTCATTTTTTATGCATTTTTGGCTAAGGATCCTGTTAATTTGACTATGTTGAGTGGATAACAATGGTGCAAAATTTAGTGAAGAAAGTTGCAAATGTTGAAGAAAGAGCAACTGCCAGCGTCATGAAATGTTATCACGAAACACCCAGCTAACTCATGCAACTAACTCATGCTAATATGGGATGCTGATGATGTACAGTAGATCACTGTCATCCAACAAAGATGAGGATATAATTTACATGTAAGTATAAAACAATTTATTATAAAAATCTAGCAGAACAGTTACTTCAGTTCTTGCACTCTCATTCCTTCCATGTATAAAACTGATTGTAAATGTATTTCATAGTCATTAATGTTTCATTTGATGTAATTATAAACATGAAGTATCGGTAGTTTTTCCAATGAACACATACTTTCTCAGTCAACTGAGTGGACTGCTAACACAGAGGTGAAAGTTAAAAAAGACAAACTCCCACATGATGCTTGACTGCAAACTGCTTGAAAATATTGTACAAGGATCAAACTTAAATCACTGTATTGATACTCACACCCTTTGTCTTTCAATTTGTATGGCTCAATAAATCTAAAAAATACTAGGTTTGTTTTATGAAGTTTCATCAAATCAAGTATGAAGGAAAATTAATTGCACCTTCCGCAAGAGATTGTTACAATGTTTAATCCAGCTATCACAGAAACCTGCAACAATTTAGCCATATGGTGGCTTTATTTTTTGTTCTGATATCTTGTTGCAACAACTTTCTGCAACAAAAGTTTGTTTCTAGCCAGGGTTTCTGTCAAAGGTGGGATATGGGTATTGATCCCCTTCTATAAATTTTAAAGAGGGATATCCCAGGTTGATTAAATTAGGATTAGGATGAAAAATGGATACTCCTTTTCCATATTTTCAAGAATACTATTTGCTGATTTTTGCTGGATTATCAAAGTTCTCATTGTACTGTAAGCCAGAGTTTTTACTGTGGAAAAAACATGTGGACCTGCCTGCATGTGCCAAGTAAACATCCAGGGTACAAGGTTGGAGCTGCCTAAGCCTAGGGAAGTCTATAGTGATAAGAAAAAGATAGACTTGGGCCAAATCTATAAAACACAAAGCTGGCTGTAGCATCTCATTGCAACAAGCCATGTCTGTATGGTCACCACCATGAAGAAATTTCTGGAAGAAACACTGCTAGCAATAAGTTGCCATAGTAATATTTTCTACTCTGGTATCAAAACCTATACCTACAGCAAAATTGTGTCAGAAACTTTGCAAAATTTTATATCCTTGGAGCAAATACATCACTGTTTTACAGCTAAATTAAGGAAATTATTGCTATAGTTGAAAATCTAGGTGAATCAATTGGTATTAATTACCTGCTCTATCAATTGCTGCTTTAATGGCAACTGATCCCAACTGGGTAGCTGGGACTACTGACAGTGAACTCCTGAAGGAACCAACTGGTGTCCTAACGGCGCTAACAATCACTATATCCTATTGTAAAAGAACTTGCAATGAAAAATACCGTTTATAAATTATTCACGTTTTAAAGATAGATACTTTAGTTTAGAACATACAAAAACTTCTTACCTCAGCAGAAGAGAATTTTCTCACTGCTCTTACACTTCTACACAGCTAATACGAGTCAAGAACGACATATTTTTTATGTTAACAAATAGTTTTGTTTCAGATTTAAGAGAATTAATGCTCCTCAAAGGATACAGCCCGGTGAAACCAGTTTACACGTGCAGAAATGCAGGGAAATACCGCAGCCATATTGAAACATTTAGCCGTTCTCCGTCCACGCACCACGCGTGGTTTTAAAACCATATGCAGAGACTTGGAAGAGCAGACCAGGGACAACAACAACAACAAAACTGAATCACACTGAACTTTATATAGACTTTATATGGAGTTCAGGGCTGAAGATATAATTTCAAATATGTATTATAAACATAATCGAAAACGTGTCTTTCCAGAACTTCATATTCAAGGGAAATTCATATTCGAAACGTAGAATCCCAACAAAACATGATTACACCATTCGGAGTTACCGTTGTTTTGTACTTGAGGGAACCCTCCCACAATAATCGTGGAAATGTTTTGACGATATATAACGGGCATTATCAAACTATATATTTTTGTCAACAAATATTTCATGGGATCATTATTATGTGGAAGTCAATTTTCGCATCACCGAATCATAATGCAAATTTTCAGAACGACAGTTTATGTTCATATTTTAATTCTTTATTTTATTCAATTGTTTTGAATTTTATTCTGACCAGGAAAAAACTCTGAAGAACAATATCGAAAATAGTCATATATTTTGTTTTATGGTAATATTTTGGCTTTATTCAATTTGACTGTGAGCATGAGCTCGAGGAAATCAAGAATGGTACATGCTGGTCCTGGTTTATTCTCTCGTACGGGTTGACAGCACCACCATCAGCAGGTAATCATTCTGTGGTTATTCAAAATATTGCTAGCATCCTACTGAACATTTGGTCCAAAGACAGGGAACACTTCATTTGGTTTCTGACCCATAAATATACCACCTCAGGTCTCAAAGGGAATCGTATGAAAGCACTGAAGGGACATGATTCTGCTGTGGCTAAGGTGTTGATATCTGCCAACAAGATTCTTACAGATTAACAACAGGTGAAATTTTATATAACCATGGTCACTTGTCAGCTGGATCAGTATGGTGATTTTGAGTACTTTGGTCACTGGTCTGGTTGGAGTGAGTTTGAGCCAACTGGTGATCAAAAAGAAGAAATAACTGTCAGCAATGAATGGTATGAGCTGCCAAGTGGAGCTCATGAACAAATAAAGAAAGGAAGTATTGATATGGAGAATGAATTTGTGAACTACTGTTGCCCACCCAACACCAGTCTTGAAGATTTAGAGAAGAGGTTTTGGGGAGAAGCTGATAAAGAGGAGAGCACAGGACCAACTGGCAATGAAGGAGCTACCCAGATATACTGGTACAAGAATTATGCTATTTTTGCTTGGCCTGCCACAGTAACCCAACACCTGCATTCAAAAAGCGAGCTTTGGATACCATAATATTAGATTAGACTTAGTGATTGTTCCAGAAGAATCTGTTTGTTGCTTTAACCATAAGTTTAACTTTGTTGTTTAAATATTATGTTGTTGTGTTTTGTTCAGAGAACTGCTTTGCCTTGCAGCTCGATGTTTTGAAAAGACAGAAATAGAAATATTCAGGTACATTTGAAGAATTTTGTAAATTCACTTGAATAAAAATCGGTTACTTTGACTTTTGTTTGTTTTGAATACAATTTTTCAGCTATACATACTATAAGAATTGTAACGTTCTTGAAATAAAACAAAAGTATACCATTCTAAAATGTTTTTTTCATTGTCCACCCATCATTGGGATTGGTTTGTGCTTCTGACCTACCATTACCTTGTATTTAAACTAATTTATTTAATTATGGCTTTTACATAAAATTAGCTGCTCTGAAATTTTTTAAACTAGATTTGGGTGGAGACAGACAATGAAGAAAGATCACGAACAAAAGTTATTATCTTTACTTATTAAAGGAATGCTTCACACAGAATCAGACCGAAGTTGAAAAATAAACAAATTAAAATACAAAGTAATTTAAATACACAGATATTACTCTTACGTTTGGAAATTTATCTCGTAACAAAACAGTAGTAAGCAAAATGTAAAATTTATCCAACTTATATTTTGAAAAAAAAAATCTTAAAACACGGAGTAGTTCCACTTCACGTATCCGGGATATCCTCAGCAATAAACACGTGATCTTTTTATTTTCAACATGGTTTCCTTATGTTTCTGCTATTGTTTTTCATTTTCACACAAGTTGTACGACTAGGTTTCTAAAGTCAGGAAAAATATTCTAGCTCAACGTACAGTTCAAAAGGTAATTTCAACCAATAGCATTTTTTTACAATAATGGGTGCTTTCTGTGCCATGCAGAAAATCTCTTGGTCATGTTAATGTAAGTATTGCTTCAATTTATTTCTCAAAGGGTTTCTGCACTGCACTTTCGTCAAATTTTTCACCTGATTATTTGTCAATGTTCTGGTTGGTTGGTCAGTGCTTGTTTGATGACTAAGCCTTCAACAAAAGGTAAGGTACAAGAATCTGCGACTTGTTTTTCCTTGGCAATCGGGAAGCCCAGTGCTGATCACTGACGCACGACTTCTTCTTCCTTACTAATTTTCCATAACCTGTTGACAAGTAGAAATAATAATTAAATGTAAAAACATATGACAGTTTACCCTTCCTTCATTTGTACATCGTAATGCAAACTGAATGCAGATCAAACATCGAGGATAAAAATAGTATGGACAATTGCCGAGTTTGAAAAAGTTTTGCCAACGGTATGAGTCCACATTTTTGGAAAATCCTGCTCTGAATTCAAATGCCGACGGTGCTGTTTTAGTTTACGATCAGGTAAGAATTCTGAGGGAACATTTGTTTTTGTTTGTTTTGTTTTATGAGTAAAATTACTTCTCATGGTTGAGTAGCTATTGTCTAAAGAGAAGGCAACCACACTGTGTTTTGTGAAGGGATCAAACCAAGTTCTCTGCGTGACACCTTAAATACCAAAATGTTTTCATTCGTAAGAATTTAAGGCTGAACTTTACTGTATCATCTGAGTTAGTTACATGTTGGATATAATCACTGATACAGTAAGAACAGCAGTTCTTTGTTAAATATAATTATATACCTGTCCAGCATATAATGCAAGGTGCATTGTAATTGCTTATTCCATTTCAGTTTCAACAATATGGAACATGAACTCCTTCAGAATGAACCAGAATATGACTTAAGGCTTGATAACAAAGGAAAAAAAGAAAGAGAAAAAATAGACCTTGGTAAGATAAATTATCATGATTTCTAGTTGTGCAATTCCTTTGAAAAAGTCGCCATTCAAATCTAAAAAAAAACTGCCATTAATCAGAATAAAATGCTCTGCATAATCTGACAGCTTTCACATAAATGATTGATTAATCTGGGTTCAGAGTAAACTTCCTGTTTCAGGCAACATTTAAATGGTTAATAAAAATTAATGGCTAAAATATATATAATATATATATATAATAATTAAAGGCCAGGAAAACAAATTCCAGCACAAGCTTTCCACTAGTTCTTTACCACTCCTAGATATCTCTCTGAAGGAACTACAGTGGGAGTTTGAGGGTTAATAAAAATGGATTTTATTTGCAGGAACGATTTTATTTAGCTGAGCAAGATATCTAGTTCATTGGGTTGACCACCTGGCTGGCCTATATCATTTGGCTGAATAAAATTATTATCTGGCATTAACCTGAACAAAACTCTGTGGGACATCCCTAGGGAGAGATGTGAGAGTAACCATGGTATATGAGTTTCATGTAAGACAAAATGGTTATTCAAAAATAAGACAAACCTCTTAAAAGTGCAATTTAAACTTAATAAACTTTTATGGACACCTTATTGTACTAGTAGCATAAAGTTTATTAAGGGTCGTAAGTAGACTTTTACTTTGCCTAAATTCTATATAGGTGAAAGGAAGAAATGGAATTTTCGAAAAGCTAGTACCACAGAGACAGGTGGCAACAGAAGTCCATCACCAACTGCAGGACTTATTAATCCATCTGCTGAAATGATGTCCAAACAACGTGTTTCCACCACAATGATATTTGAGAACAAGTTTAGTGACAATGACTGTGAGACTTCAGATCAGACTGAATTACAAGTGCAGTCACCACCAAATGTTAAGAGCACACCATCACCATCAAGTCAACAAAAATCATCTTCACCCAGAGCACAAAATGTCAGCTTTGAACATCAGTCACCAGCTAGCACAAATAATATACAAAAAAAGTTACTGCCTTTAAGTTCAAGCCCACCACTGATAAATAGACCTCCATCAGCAAGAAAGCTTTCTGAGAGATTCCACAGACAAGTTTCTGAACCAGTAATTGGGATGTCCATAACACCATCCTCAAATTTGAGCTACCAACAAAATAATCTTGTAGGAGCTACTGAAACTTTGTTACAAACAGCCCCATTCCAAACAGGTAATAACATCTTACAGTTTTTAGACATAGTTTGGGATACCTTGGCTGTCTAAAAGGTTTTGAGAAGAACATGAAAAGTCAAAAGTCATGTATATGGCTGAAAGTTTCAATGCTCCTATATTGTGTCTGTATCAGGGATTATTGTTATAATAATAAGATCCTGCATTGTAATGGTAACTCTCATGCTCAAAATTTTTGGCAGCATTTTGACTGACTTTGAATTGTTCTGAAAAGAATTATCAGACATAACATGTATAAGTGGGTCATGAAGCTACAGTAATTGTACTGTTCATTTTGAAATCATAATTTCTGTAGGGCTACCTAGAACCTTGGTCTTTGCTGTGAATTTCCTGTGTTTTACACCCTGGAGAGACAACCAAAGCCATGGACCTGTGTCAAGTTTGATAGTACTAACGAAGTGTAATTTATAAATCTTGCAGGTCGACCTGATGTTCACAAAGCCATCCCTGCTGGGGATCTACCATCGAACAATCAATGGACAACAGTTCCACAACCTTCATTCACTCATCCTTCTAAATTAGTGAACGTTATTGAACAGTCACCAAATGATATAACTCCCAGACAGAGAACAGTTAAAGAAAAAGGTAAACCATAGCTTTGTTACTTTGTGGTGTATAGGAAAACATAAAAAGGCATGGAAGGAAATTATATTTCAGCAGTCTCTCAGCATCATTATAGAATAATAGTGATTTACTGGAAATTAAATAATGATCCTTCCACATACCAAAGTGATCTGATATTATTATGTAAAAGTAGAGTGCTGCATAGGCAGTTTTGAATGACTTGTAAAAAATCAAGTGAGCTGAGAGACAGCAAAAGTTTAGGTGAAGAAAAATTAATGTTCATAGCAAAGACCCTGGAGTGAAACATATTGGACTTTCCAAAATATTTCAAAACCTTGAAACCTGGGTTTAATATTTTAAGGTAATTACACTTAGTATATAAAACCAATAAATTATTTAAAAGTTATGATGATGTCTGTTTGGGTTATCAATAATCCACTTGAATATTTAGTTTGATACACTGTAAAACTGTCTTGCTTGACTGGAAATACAAGGGGTGTAACATTTATTGATATAAAGCATTTACCTTATCCATTCTCCCAGGTAGTTTTTTCAGGAAACAAACCAGAGTACCTTTTAAAATACATACAGGATTGAGCATTGCTTATATTTCTTGTCATTTAATACTAATGTTGCAGTAATATGACAGTCTTATGTCACAGCTGTTTCTTGTCAATCCAGTGTCAACTTATGTGTTGCTAGCTATTCATGCATGTTATGCAAATTATCAAAGAATTTGATATCAGTTCCCAGTCCCCGTTTGTCGTAATAATTGATCTGAGAGGTTTTTACAACTTACAAGTATTGTGATACTGAAAGAAAATGTGGAATTTATAAAGTCTGATTTGATGTTTAACTTTCTAAAGGTAGCAAACATGTTTTTGGTCCAGTGATGTATTGGATGTGATATTTATTATACAATTTATTTGCCACAAAAATATGGTGAAGTGATTGTACTGTAGTTCCTTTTCACTATCCATTCTGCTTGCACAGTTGTCATTCCTCTTAAAAAATGGAAAGTTGACATGTAAAACCTTTCAAGAACATGTCAAGCTATCATAATTTTGATATATTTATGATAATGTATATGTGATATGTGTATCTAGCCTACTGCAGATATAATCTTTATGGGTGTTGTGAGACATTTTCTAAATAATATAATCACAGTTTGTTTGATGGAAATGTTTCAGTTCTTGTTATTAAAAAAGTCTACCATGATGCTATTCAAAGCATCTTTCAAAAACATAGTTAAGACAATTATTTGAAGATGTGATTAAATTCACCCAGATTTGCCATAACTTTAATTTCATAAACTGACACTTTTTATCACCTCATTACTCTATTGTACTTTGTATTACCTTTAGACACTTCAAATAGTGAAACAGTGGATGAGTCTAGCAGAAAAAGGATGTGGCAAGACAACAGTCACCAAGAATTAGTTCATGAAAAGTGGACAGACTTTTCTACAACTTCTAATGAAGTATTTGTTCCAGATGATAGAGCATGGGCTGTAGCTGAAAATGTTGCTGTTGATGCAGATGAGAATGAACAACCCAGAGGGTTTGTTTTTGTTAGTTTTTAAGAGGATGTGTTATTTAATTTACTGCGAGTTTATTTGAATGAAAAAATGTCATTTTTTTCATTTTGTTAAAAGGTCTGTAATTCATTCATAACATCAATATTACTAATTGTACTGTTTTTCTGATTCACTGACTGATAATACTTTTTCATTCAGAGATGCCACAAACTCTTCTCGATCATCCTACTCTTCAGAGAGTGGAAATGATGAAGACACTGAAGAAACTGTTTGGAAAATCAATGAAGAACAAAGAGCTTACTATCTTAACCAATTTCGAATTTTACAACCAGCGGAAAAGGGCGTTGTGAATGGTGAGTCAGTTGAACACAGTTTAAAAAAAGAATATACAGTACAACAGTAGTGGTCCCTCATTGATACTGTAATCCTGGGCTATCATTAAACTTATACATTAAAAACATCTACTTGGTGAGCTGAGGCATTAGCCACATTATTCTACCAGCAAAGTGTTTGCCAACTCAGCTCCTTGAGTAATTAGGTAGATCTAATTTCATATGATTTACCTGTTATTATTTGTGCTGCCCTGTTTTGCATTCTTTGTAGTTTATCTAAAAGATTATTACAGCTATTGTCCCAAACAAAACTACAGTGATTGAAATAAGGAAGGACAAGAGCTTTATAAATTTTTCTATTATAGACACGGGAACAAATGGTTTGATTTGGCACAACATCCTAATCCCTTTTGACATTTTTGTGTGTATGCTGTCAATCTGGCTTCTCCAAAGCAGTTGTTCATCAGTGACAATCCCCAAGGTTTTCCACTTCTTTACATGTTTCATCTATTTAATGCCAAGCATTACCTGGGGATCATTGTTGACTTTACTCAATCTTAGCCCTGATCCAATGATCATGTACTCAGTCCTATCTTCGCTAATAGTTAACTTGTTACTTAGAAACCATTTCTGAACTTTTTCTATAATATTTCTGTTGAGACTTTCTAGTTCCTTAGTGTTTCTAGCACTTGTTGTAAAGTCTGTATCGTCAGCAAACATACTTGCAGAGGCATCATCCATGCAATTTAGTAAATCATTTATGTAAATCAAAAATATTAATGCTCAGAAAAATACTGAAAGTTTTTCTGGGTAAGAGTATTATATCCTTTTTTTTTTTTAATTAAACTTTCTCTAGTATTCATGTAAAATTTTAACATTTTAGGACCAAAAGCAAGAGATTTTTTTCTGAAATCTGGCCTAGCCACAGATGTATTATCAAAAATATGGTATGGTTAATCAAGTATAGACATATTTTTTATAACTAGCAACAGTCTCAGGACTGCTCTGTTCAAATTTTTGCATACCATTTCCTTACCGAATGTTTTTATTAAAATTATTTGGACCAGGAATCTTGCAGATCTTGATAATGATGGTGCACTGAATTTTGAGGAATTCTGCATTGCTATGCATGTAGTAGTTGCAGTGAGGCATGGAATAGAAGTACCAACAGCTTTGCCACACTATTTGATTCCTGAGCAGCATGAAAAGCAAGGTAAATTTCTGTGTGGCAACATACTGTATGATATAATGCAATTTACCATTCTGTTAAAGATAACTTTTCTACATTTAATCATAATACTTATGAGCATGTATAGTAATAATCTTGCTGAAATCTAGAAAGGTAATATTTCAAAGTACAGTAATATGTTAGGTTCATAGTACAGGAGCATGTTAAGCTTTATTCAGCTGTTATCAGAGTGTAATTTTACAAAGCATTGTGGTTAAATATATTAGTGTCATTGTTTACAGTCAAGCATACCACATAAAAATGTTTTACAGTACTTTAAGTATAGCAGCTTGACTCAAAGTTTACATGAAAGAATTGGCTGATGCAGTCAACTTGTTTTGTTCTTTAAACATTGTAAACATGCATGGTTTTCCATGTAATGTAAAAATGTCTCTATATGCTGATTTATTGTAGCAATTTCTGTTGTATCACCACAAAAAATTGAAACAGATGACAAGGAGCAACTAGCACTTCCAGAATCAACACAGGTAATACCAGTAACATAATATTCATATTAATGTCTTAAATGTTTGTTATCATGAGACTTCATACGAAAAGGGGGAAAATGTTGAAACTGTATACAATAAAAGAAATGAAACATTTTTCACGTCACATTCATCAGGGTTTTTTAACTATTTTTACAATACTTTTTATAAACATTTGTTATATGAAATTAATATCAATTATTGCAAGAGCAGTGATGGTAGTGACAATGATATAACAACATAAATGGTCATCATGTTTCAAAAACAAAATTTGGGGCAACCTTTTCCAATCTAAAAAATCTAAAAACTGTAGATACTGTAGTTTACTTTTGAAAACTTGATTCCTGGGAAGTCCTGCCTGTAGGAAAGGAGAACCTGCAGAGATCCTATTGCAATTTTAATTCAGCCCCTTGTCAATTATTAAAATGGTTGGCATGGAAACAACACCCTTTCCATTGTTATGTTGGAATGAATCAATCATTGTTACATAAATGCATTATGAACCAATCATGTCTTACCATTCTCACAATGTCAGTTTTAAAACTTTTCTGTTTCAAGTGCAATTATTTCAGCAAAAATAGGTTGTCTGAATCAGAAAGATGAAACCTTAAAGAGTGGCAAGGAATAGAATAACAGGCAAACACTTGGAATAATTTCCACAAGTCTATTCCAAGTACTTGTTGAAATAATCACAATAAGTCAATATAGAGAAAACATGTGCATATTTAATCAACCAATAGTGTGAGAGAAAGTCCGTATGCTCAGCCAATAGGAATGCTGTGTTCCAGTTTAGAATTCTACTACAGAAATTGCAATAGGATCTGCACAGGCTCTCATTTTCCCCAGGAGAGCCTGCTCACAGGTTAGGGAAGTCCACCTCATACCTCTCACTATACATTATCATGGACAACTTGTACTGCTGGCTATGAGTAACAGGGAAGAAGCAAATATTATAAAAGGTTTTGCAACCAAAGGGAGAAAGGCATGTGACAACTGATTTACGTACAGTAGCTGCTTTTTAAGGCCAGAAAAATACTTCTGGTACAAGGAAACAAAATCCCAGTGCAGACAAATGACGAATCAGCACGGTTGAATGCTACTCAAGCTTGAAAAGTGTTTGAAAATTGCTTTATAAGTGATGTTCTAAACTTTTTTGAGGTACAGTAGTCATCATACCATGTCTGACACTTTTTGTTATCAGTATTTTATCCACTTTTTACAAACTTTCTTAGCAAAAGATATAGTTTTCAAACATGCTACAGCAGTTGTTCTCTCTCTGTTCATTGTAATTCTTCGTCATGTTTGAACATGTAACAGGAATGGGCTAGATTTTCACCAGATCTTCAAAGCTCAACTCAAGTGGTTGCACCTGAAGATGAGACTGCAATAGTATGTACCATTTAATTACTGCATTTAGTACTGTACATATACCTTTGTCAAAGTTCCGGAAGTAATTGTAGGGATTTCAATCTTGAATTCACTATTTTGGGTTGACCCTAGGCTTGATAATTTTGCAATGTGTAAAATATAGAAATTTGATCAGATTTCAAACCTTTGGACCAGATTCCCGAAGGTGCAAGTTCAAATCCTGCTTGAGTCAACTTTTTCAGTTGATTTCAGCAGTGTAGGATAAATGTAAATTTACCATGCTAAAGTGCATCATGCTTTTTTTTAACTCATATTCATTTGATCAGACTGTGGTAGTCCTTTTGAGAACTTTCTATTATTGCCAGTCAACATTGTAAAATATAGTTTTAAAGCTGATGGCAACACATACATAATTTACCTGCACTGCAAGTAAAAGTGGTGTAGTTATTTCAAAATTTGTTAAGTATGAACAAAAATAATTATTCTTGGTACATCACATTTTTTCTTGCAGCATTAGATTTTCATTTTTCATCTAAGAAAATTAACAGGTCCTATTAAATTAATATGCAAATTATGCAGTGTGATAACGGAGAAGGAGCTACAATTAATTATGTTCATGTGTCAGGTTCATCCAGTTGGTCATCCTGAACATCGTCATGAAAGAACCCTGTCAGATCCAAGCTCAGAAAATCACAGTAAAACCAAGGATAATAGCAAACAAGCAACAAGAAAAACCTCGTTAGGCATTCCAAGAATTAGAGGACCTATTAAAAAGACAAATCTTTTGGACACTCCACACTGGGCAATTTTACCACCCCCAAGTAAGTTTACAAAGGAAACTCCAGATGATGCAGGGAAGAGTAATTTGTTTGTGCCTACTGGGACAATAATTCCTGATGACAATGGGGACAGTAGTGATGAATCCACATCAAAGACAGCATTACCTAATTTAGAAGAAACTGACATACCTTCACCTAAAGACTTACAGTCAGACTCTAGTTCAAGTGAAACAGAGCAAACAGTAATTCAAAAAGAGAGGCCAAAATCTTTGACGAAGGAAAATCTGGAATCAGCATCTTCAGACAATTTATCAAAAAACAGCAGTCAGAATTCTGTAAGTCAAAGTCAAGACTCTGTGGATGGTGCTAGGAAAAATGCCCCAATACCTCCTCCCAGAAAGAAAACTGGTCATTCACGGTCGTCATCACTGGATTTGCAAAAATTGTTCAATAACAAAGGTAAGCAGTGTGTTGGTGTTTTACTGTAACTTGACTATAAGAAACATGAGAATCTAAGGGATATCTGCTATATAGATCTAAGGAATTGCATTTTTATCACTTTTCATGTAAATAATTGTCATTGTTTGTCAAGTATGTATACAGTTAAAAAGATGTTCACATTTTGTTAGAGTATTAGCAAGGTAAATTTATAAAGGACAATAAGCACAAGTGTCCTTCCTTAAAACAGTTTTCAGATATGAAAATGACTTGACATCTATTCCAGACAAACAAAAGATGGCTTTAAGAACCAGCCACAGTACTAACAGGGTGGCTGTATGGCAAGGTTTCACTGTGTTGGTTCAAATAGTTAATTCTTGTTTTTACATTGCCTATTATTTTCAAACACTCCTTCCTTATTAACCATTCAACACTCAGGGTTTATCCCTGTGACAAGTAAAGTCGTTTGATGCTGGCCAGAGTAAAGTTAATTTCTAAAGTGCATCCTTGTACCTTAATGAGTTGAACAATTTATAAGCAACATATGGGAATTCTAAGGAGTATTTTTGTTTTTCTTTTTTCTAGGTGGAAATCCTTCACTACAGGTAAAATTTGTAGATGGTTTGGTTTCTAACCACTTCATTGTTTTTACTTTAAACTTAACTCAATTGCCTTTCAGCCAACACTGGAGAATGATTCAAATCAGTATGAGAAAAACAAAAGCCACACTGGAAAAGTGGCAAAAAATGTAATATATGGCAATTTGGTTATTATTTCAATTAAATATTTTATAATGTTATGTGACAGGCTGGTAAGAAAAAACTATAATTTTTACTTCAGAAGTTTATTTTAACCCCTTCACTGCCCCAGGGAACTTTTATTATTTTAATCTGGCTAATGCTAGACAATTGTAATCATTGAAGGGAGGAATCTGGCAGTGAAGAGGTTAATCTTTTGAATTGAATAAGAATTACTGAATTCAGAATAGAATTGATTACGTATGTACACAAATGGAAAATTTTAGAAGTATTGTTTTTTATAATTTTTAGAGTACCAATACTGAAGACACAGGCAGCAAAGATTCATCCCAGGACTCCCATAACACCCTAGAAAATTTTGCAGATTTCAGTAAATTTGAGAACTCTACAACATCCCATTCAACAGAAAATATCTATCGCCATCGACGATCAGCATCCTTGGACAGCACCCATGTAAGTAATGTTTCATGGTATACTATCCAGCAAATGAAATATTTTAACTTCAGTGCTTTTCATAACACAGTAGAAATCACAAGTAAATTTGTGAGTGATCCCAGTAAATTAGGTTGTATGGAGGTGCCCAGTGGTCATCAAAGAAAACGATCTTAACTTAATGAAAATTTATTTCTTCGGGTAGGCCATAAAAATCGAACCAAACCAACCTTCAGAAACTCAACATTCAAAAGGTAATTGATACATTAATTGTTTATTCGTAGCTATAGACATTAACCCTCTAATGCCAAGTGATGAATAAAATCTTCTGGCTTTAGCCAGAGTAAAATATTGCACATTTCCCCCTAATAGGCTAACTTACAAGGACATTTTTATTATAAATACAATTTTATGAATGAAAACTTTAAATATTTAAGGATGCAAACGTTTGTGTGATACGTCCTTATCATTCCTGTATTATTTACTGATTTTCTCTATTTCCTAAAAACTATTTATGGTTTTTAATATTTTTTTTTACCGATAGTACACTTTCCGTGAAATTCCAGCTTGCCATAAAAAATCCAGTTTTACGTAGTTTAAGTTACTTTATGACAAGTTTCTTGCAATTTTTCATTTCAGTGAAGGATTTGTCATCCAATCATCATGAATTCTTAACATCTT
This sequence comes from Nanipora kamurai, assembly GCA_036872915.1. Classification (NCBI taxonomy): domain Eukaryota; kingdom Metazoa; phylum Cnidaria; class Anthozoa; order Scleralcyonacea; family Helioporidae; genus Nanipora; species Nanipora kamurai. Next base: position 1,344,594 of record JBAHVQ010000380.1, on the reverse strand, counting down.
TACCTCGACCTGTTCCAAAAAAGGTAACAATAATAAAACACCCGCAAAGACTTCAACAGTAAATATTTCCCCAACTAATGGAATAAGTTCCCTGTGCACAAAAATCAGCTCCTCCCCCAATGAAAGTATTACACTAAAGGAATTCCTTCTCCAGTCATGAGGTGTTTACCGTCCTAGATAAAATTTAATTCTGATTTTAATTTCATTCCAAGTTTCATAGTTTATGTTCTTATTTCAACAGAAACCAGCCAGTCCTCCTCTTCCAGTCAGGCAAAAGAAAGATACTCAACAGGATAGTGGATCTGATGGCATGATTGAGAAAGAAAAGAGAGTGGCTAAAGAACCTATTCACTTTGTAGTCAAGTTAGTTGACAAATCGTCTCTTTTACAAAAAAAAATATTGACCATTTTTCGTAGTGTAATTCCCTCTCAGGACCCACTAGTTACATTGTTGATTGTCACATTTGCATCTTAAAATGTCTATTCGTAAAAAAAATGTGGTGATTGTCATACCAGCTGGGGACCCTTGACTAATTCCGTTTGCAAGTGAAGTTGTTAGGGACTAAAATAAACTAGGAACTATTTTCTCACATAGACCTATTACAAGGCTTGAACAACTCCACTCACGAATCCGGGACTTAAAGACAAAAAATACGATATTATCAAGGGTAAATAATGAACTCCAGCAAGAACTAAAGCAGGTAAACGATGTGTTTCCAGTTTTTGTATGGCCAAAATCTTGGTTGACTTCTTTCAAAAACAAACACGTGAAAGACAAGTTTTACATTCTTTTTAGATGATGGAAAAACGCATTGAAATGGAAAGTTCTCTTGAACAGTTGAAGCCATTTGCAAACTGATTGCATCGTTAGAGAACCAATGCAACTACCAGTTTAGCAGTTTTCTGGTATAGCACGTATATTTCAAGTACTTAGTATTCTGTACAGAGGTCTATACTGTTATGCTTCAACAAAAACCGTAAAAATATTGTCCAAGACAGTTTATGAAACAGAATTATTGAATTTACTTCAGCTGGTTTGTATTGTCTGTATGATTCATAACTTTGTGTATAATTATATGCTTACTGTTAGCTTTTAGAATAGTTTGGAACATCCAAAAAATATGCCCTCGTCCAATGTATTTATTTTAGCCTAATGATCATCTAATACCCAGGCTAATGATGTAATAATTTGTATATAAATTGAATTAATAATTAAAAATCAGTATTATTTTGCTTACCGAATGTGACACATCGGTGGATTGTTATCCACTGTAATGACATAATCGAAACATTCTCTTTAATTTGTAGAAAACCAAAAGGATGGGAAACTGCCGGGACGTACATCCAGAAAAACTGACATTTCGAGCGAATGCCTTTTGTTGAAACGTCAGTTTTCGTAGATGTAAGTTCGGGCAGTTTCCCAACCCCGTTCGTTTTCTACAAGTCGGTCAAAATTGCTTACGCAGCACTTTACTTTTATAATTTTTTCTTGTTCTCATGAAGTATACTTTACTTATATATATAGCACAATCGATCAATGAATGATATGGGATATACCGCACTGCTCTAATACGCATGTTCACAAAATGATTTACAATCTATCTCACCCAGTCTGCCTTGCGCAGTTATACTGGTGAGATGACCATATATATATATATATATATAAGTTAGCACAGGTATAAGTTGAAAAATTTTTAATAAAAGAAACCAAACGTTTTCGGCTAAAAATAATTTTAACTTATACCTGTGCTAACTTTTTTAACACATACTCAGCGATATACTTTCACGAATGTGTATATAGATATATATATGTGTGTGTGTGTTTTTTTATCTCTTTGTATTAGCTATTGATTGACCAGGCGGAAAACGTAATCTCAAGAGGAATATGAAAACCCAGCATAATATCTTTACGAAAGCCATCGAGTCGGACACAGTATTAAAATCGTAATATTTAATAAACTTCTAACGTTTCGTTATCATCACAACATCTTCAGAGAATAATTTACATAACTGCCTAAAGCCTAAGTTTATATATATATATATATACATATCTTTATATCATCCTTTAGATTATACATTATGACTCTATCCATGGAAAGAACCACAACATAAATACATGGGAATTCTCCAACTTGAAGTTGCTTATTCATGGACAAAGCATTAAAGTCTGAGGAAATTGATAAAACGGTTAGAGAACTTTTGCTAACTTGGTGTCACGGTTCGTCGGGCTCCAATGAACTGCGACACATTACGCGCGCCAAAAACCACTCTCTTGACTCAAATTTTTGCCCAGATTCTAAAAAAATCTTTGTTTTGAGTTGAAATTTGAACTGGAAGTAGATGAAATGGCAAATGTTTACACTGAGGTCTGACATTTGAGGGTTTAGAGCGAGCCGAGTTGATCAAGTTTTGTATAATTTTTTTCTGGTATCACACTGAACAAATTGCAGCAACTTGGTTCTATCTTTATAGTATTTCCATTAAAATAAATTAATATGTTTTGCCATAAAATTAAGCATAGCAGGCAATCAAGAATAGAGGTAGATAACCAAAAGGGTTGGGAAACTGCCGGAACTTAAACTTAGAGCAATTGACATTCCGAGCGAATGCTGTTTGTCGGAGTGAAAGTTTCACTCCGAGGAAAGACCTGCGCTCGGAATGTCAGTTTCTCTAAATTTAAGTTCCAGCAGTTTCCCAATCCTTTTGGTTATCTACAAGCCGTTTTGTACTGCGAACGCAGCTCTCAACTTTTATAATTTAAAATACAGACTTTGAAACTGAATTCGACGAAACAATTTTCCATTTTGATGATTATTCCAAGCCTTCCATATAGAGGTGATGTCTGTGAACCTCTACTAGGGAGTCAGGATTTAAAATTGGCTTTCCTTCACGTAATACACAAACTTCATATGCAATTTTCATTTGCTTTGCACATTGCTCAAATAACATCTGACCACCTGATGTTCCCAAACCAGGACAGAGAACACTTTTGATTTTTTTCTTCTTTGCATTCTTGTTATGCTGATGAACTAGAAGATATTAGAAAATTGGAGTAAGCTTAAATACTCAGTAATTTTCAATTCATAGTTATCCGCTGGAAAAGACCATCTTGAACTGAAAAGATTACAAAAAAAACAGTTTGAAGAAGATCATCATTCGAAGAAACCTTTTAAATTATTAAGACTGTTTTTTACAACTCCCAAATGTTTCTCTTCGTTCTTGATTTACAAAGATTCGTTTGACATTTAATGGCACACTTCCTAAGTCATGTGTGTTATGGAGCTTTGCGCAATTCTTGCAGACTGATTTTCTCATTTCACGTAGGCTTTAAATGTCCGCTAATGATCCGAAGAAATTGACGTAAGAAAGACCAAAAAATTAAACACTTACCTGCTAGCAAAACTGCCCTAAATGCAAGGTAAGCATTGACGGTGTTGCGAACGTCGCCTGGTACCCGGTTGGTTGGGGAACTAATCAGAAAATGGATTAGCTCTCCTTCATTTGTACTTTCGTTGCTCATCCATTCCCTTTCAACTTCTGGAATGTCATCCTCAAAAGTTTCAATGATAAGAGCTTGTCCAACAGGAAGTTCTCCGAAATATTCTTTCTTAAGCACGTTTTGTAAGCGTTCTTGTAACTGCCAGCCAAAATGTTCTGAGTATCTCTATAATAATATTGAGAGGCCAGAAATGAACTAGTACGTACTACTAAGTACCTTGTGCGACAAAAAAAGACAAAATTGGAAGAGTTATAGTACCATATCTATCCCACCATCCATAAAACCAAAACTGTTTGCAGGGGAAACTATTGCATCGGCAGCTGGGGCGTCATTAAAAATATCACCACATGATATCTGAAAGAAAACGAGAAGCAGAAGATCTTGAGAACTGACATGGCAAACTACGTTGAGCTATTTTGAAATAAATCCTGAGCAGTTTAAACGTTGTCCTAGCACCATAACATCTTTTAACCGTGTTGAGACTAATACCAACTGACACCTGTTGAATCACAACTACATTCTGTATTCTATCCTATACCGTAAATTAAACATACCTAAATATGTAATAATATATGTATAAAAAGATACACCCATATATATTATTATGTGTCATTTTATCAATACATCAATAGCTCCTCCCCCCAATAATTTTATTTGGCTTTTTTTAACTCTTCCTGTCCCTATAGGTCCTCAGTATTTTACTCTGGCTAACGCCAGACGATTTTACCTGTCAAGTGGAAGTCCTCGGACAGGAAAGAGTTAATTTATTATCCTGTAAATCATAAAAGAATTAGAAAACTTTACAACCTTATAAAACTTATAAAACTTAGAAAACTTATGAAAATCAATGATTAGATCCCTTAATCATTTATTTTATTATAAACAAAGAGCTTAGCAAGATAGCTAGCTATTCAGTGTTACCTTTATTTCATGGTTACAGTTTTCATCTGGAAAACCTACTGCCACACTCACGTATACGAAGCGTCGGACTGGCAAACCGAAGATCGAGGGTTTGAATCCCAGCCGGGCCAAGTAGAGTTTTCTCTACTTGTCCGGTATGGTTCGTCCCTCGGAGTGACATGTACTCAAATTGAGTAAGCCTCCCTGTTCAACCCATGGTTTTTAACAATTTTCGACATTTTTTAAGCTTTCGAAGTTTACACAAATATTAAAGTTTACCTGAAATAAAGTATTTTAGCACTGATTTGTGTCATTTTAAGGATTTATTAAAGATGTTAGCCCGCAGTTTTAACGATTTTTCCACATCTCTTAAACTTCCCAAATTTTTAAAACTTTTTAAAAACCGATGGTTTTTAACGATTTTTTAACCATTTTAAAATTCCCGAAATTTACACAAAGTAAAAGTTTACTCACAATAAAGTATTTTGGCAATTTGATGAAATTTCCTAGAGTTAAAATTTGACCAAAATACAAAGGGGATTTATACAAAATATGAAAGTTTACTCGAAATGAAGTATTTTAGCAATGATTTATGTCATTTTCAGCGTATATTTTATGAAATATTGTAGGATTCAAAATTTGACGAAAATATGAAGGGGTTAACCCATGGTTTTTAATGATTTTTCGACCATCTTTCAACTTTTGGGATTTATATTAAATACGAAAGTTTACTCGAAATGAAGTATTTTAGCAATGATTTTTATCATTTTCAACATATATTTGATGAAATTTTCTAGAGTTCAAAATTTCACCAAAATACAAAGGGGTTAACCATGGTTTTTAACGATTTTTC